>JBBMKA010040418.1:4268-15192 GCA_037833695.1 Sechiopsis laciniata | reverse complement strand
TTTTTTTTTTTACCAGGATGTGGGACTGAATTAAATTAAGTGGAAATTGAATTTCCTTATTGATTATTAAATAACAGCGGGACCAGTTAGAGCATAACTGCACATAAGTCTGACAGAAAATGGAAATGATATACAATTTTGGTAAATTCGTTGTATCTTTACTATTTATAATAGTTCATGTACATAACTATCATGGGTTGGTCTAGTGGTCAAGAGGACTTTGAAGAACCAAAATGCTATGAGTTCAGTCATGATGACCACCACTACCCAGAAATAAATTTCATATGGATTTTCTTAACAACTAAATGACGTAAGATCAAACGGTCTGTCTCATAATAATAGTCGAAGTGCACGTAAACTGACATGAACACTCATAGATATTAAAAAAAAAAAAAAAAAACTATAATAGTTTCAGTGCATCGTCACACTTCTGTCAAACCATGGTTCTATAATACTACTTTTATTCTCTCTGTCCAGTAGGCAATATTCATTGAAACTAAGCTTCAATCCAGTGGGATAGAAGAGGGAAAAGCCAATGACGAACATCGGTAAATAACAACAGACAGGAGGAGCAAAAAACTTACAGCAGGGTCCCTATAAGTAGCTTCCAAAATGTAAACTTCATAGCCCGTACTCTAGCAAGAGATAAAGAAAGAAATAATAAGAAAACAAAGTAAGCAGCAAAAAATAATCTACAACAATAACTAAGGTAGCCAACAAAACGTCAGATACTTGCTATTCTCGACTATTTTCTCAAAATTTTCATGACAGGTTATGTAATAACACATCTGATCTATAAAAACTATGTTCATTGAACCTCAAATTACAACTCCACATTTCACATATTAGTTAGTCATCATAATTGTGATGCTTAATTATCCTTATTTTTGGATAAGAATTTCATTGATGATTGAAATAAGAAAAGATGGTTAATTTTCCATGGAATACATATTATTATCAGAAAATAGCCAAATTTCATAGTCGAGCAAAGTCACTTAGAGAAAGGTTATTATGATCTTCCTTAGGGTCTCCGCGACCTTTTATAAAAAGACTAACATGACACTATTTGGAAACTACCAAAACAAATCCCAAAATGAAGACTTGCTAGTTGCTATAGGGGAAAAGAAAAGGCGGTGCTCTATCATTAACCATTACAAGTATCATACAACACAATAGATTTGCGTTTATCTACAGGAAGCAGCCATAAGCCATTAACACTGCAGGTCAAGAACCACAGGCCTCTCAAGTATATTGAAATAATTATGCAAAATCACGTAGAAAAATAAAATATTCACGTCCATTTTTTCCCAAAAGGAACCATGGGATTCTCATAAAAGACCCCTAAATAGATTCAATTACAAATGGAGAATAATTACAAAATGATTAAGTACACCAATAAGATGAATGAAATTAAATGAAGGCATCTAAAATAACACTGTTTCAGGCCATAAGCCCTTGGGTTGAGTCCAAAGCAAAATCCAAATAAGAATTGCCAGGTGCGTGAATCCATGTGCAGCAAAAAAATAAAAAACCTACAACTTCAAGTTGTCTCAACAGCATAGAACATACTGTTTCCGAACTCAAATGTAGATGAAATAAAGTATAGCCTACATCAACATCGGTTCTGAAGAAATCATCTCAGTCTTTTAGGCTGTCAACCTGATCGCTACCTATTCCAAACTATTTACTAAAGTCACCATGCACACACCCCATTGGATAACTCAAAACTTAAATAAATGATGTTGCCATCCACATTTAAGCCGCCACTTCAGTACACGACGGCTAGTGTTGTAAGAAAGAGAATTGAGAATATACCTTCGCAATTGCCCAAAACTGAGCAAAATCAGCTACCCGCAGATTGCGGTCATCCACTAAGACGAGGCACACATACCACCAACAAAAGGATCAATAGCCGAACAAACTGCATTGTAGTTAGTGCAAAGGAATGCAGTGGCATTGGCACTGCATCACCACTTAATCTAAAATCAAACTTACTAATGCATGTTTTAACAAGCCATCAAGTCTAAGAGAGTTATTGACGTTTTTTAACCTATTTAGGTGCCTAAGGTATAAACTATTTCCAACCATGCCACCTCTTTTTAAGCTACCAAGGGCATGGGAAATGATAAGTTGAATCCTAAACAATGTACCAACAATTTTGAAAAAGAAATTCACAAAGAAATCAAGTCACCACATTAAGTACAAAATTCACACTATAGGACCACTGGCACTTCGAAGACCTCAACATTGAAAATGCGCTTAAAAATAGTTCAGAAAGGTAGTTAGAATAAAAGGTAAAATGTAGGACTTTATACAATTATTCTGAGATTCTTGTTGGGGCAGAGTTAATACCAATTACAAAGGTGAATACCCCCTCCTCGAGGGTCTTCCTGAATGCTTTCAGCATGCTTGACCGATAAGCCTAACAAAATTATACCATTATCAGATACTATCTCAGAAAGATGTTTAAAAAATGGTATAAAACATACAGGAGCATTTAAAAGAATGGAACTCCCTATATCATCTGTTATATTATATTTATTTACCTCCTCCATTTCAGGTTCATAACAATATTCCATGACCTTCTTCATGGTTGGCTTCTTGCCTTTAACTGAATTTGATGAATTGGTTCCACCTTCCTCAGCCTGACAGAAAAAAAAGGTAGTGCATATGAAGTAAATAATAACCTAAAACCAAACAATACCATAACTACTATAAACATAGTAAAGGAGGATGAAAATCAAGTTTACCTTTTCCACTTCTGCCATGAAGTAATCGTCCATAGAATGTATACGAGGTGCATCACCACCATTTTCAACTTCAACATCACGCAACATCTTTGCCAAATAGCTTTTTCCACTACCTGAAAACAACAACAATTCTTAGGGTTCATTTTCTATTCACGTGTTCGAAGAGACTTTTCTCGTTATTATCAGCAAAAGATATAACGATTCATGAAGTGCAATTCAATTTAGATAAGTCATCTTATCACAATCAAGTTTCTATTCCTCCCAAGAAAATAATTTAAAAGAACTGTTCCGAGTAATAAAAAAGCAACAGAGGCAAATGATAATATGAAACAACCATTTTTCTAATCTTCACAACTTCCGTACGATGCCTGGCTTACTGTTCAATTCTGAGTAATCAAGTGCAAAGAAGAAAATTGATACCTGGAAGTCCTCGAAGGATAACAACAATATGATCGGGACGAGTAGACCGGTGAGGTAGTTTAAATAAATGTGAAGCATCAATAATTTTGGGCTTTGGCGGAGGCAATTGATTCAATCCAAAAGGTCTGCCGTCTGCAGCAAACGTCTTAGAGTACGGGTGCACTGCCAGAGAATCCTACAAATAAACAAATTGAACCTAGAGTTTCATGCACCATTTCCATATAAGTTACAAATACAGAAAAAATGCAATACAAAGCTACATATCAAATTCTTCAAACCTCCATCACAGGGCTACAAGAAACATGAGGCATTGGTTTAAGGTGATGAACAGGAAACAGGGACGATGGTTTTGCTTCCCATGGCATAGGCGGCGGCGGAGAGGCAGGAAGAGGAGGTTGCTCATCAAAGAAGCGAGAATCTTCAATTGAGCTTCCATTTTCGAAAAACCTACCACCCCTGGATAATCGTCCAGCACCAAAATTAAAGTTTCTAGTACCGTGATGAGCATTTCCATGAGATGAAAACGGTCTCATATGAATGGAGATCATCTCAGAGCGAGGGGATGGCCGATAATCACGATCAAGAATGTTCAATTTTCTGTTACTTCTATCATCAATCCAAGAATAGTGCAATTCATTTCTCTGAGAAAGATAACTCTCTTCCTCAAGAGGGTGTGGCTTCAAATCGGATTGAAGACCTTCATTGTTAAACTGTTGATTTCTTCGATCATTACTGCCATTACCCAGATCTTGGAAGCTATTAATTTCCAAATTTCTTCCACTGCCAACTTCTTCCGGGTCTCCATATCCATTCGATACAACCCCATGATCCCGAACCAACTTCAACATGCGTTCATTCTCGAAAGAACTTCTACCGCTCTTCTGATTCTGATTAAGCTCGTGAACAACGCCCTCGGAGCCAACATCATCAACCCTAGGCCGCTTGTAGCTTCTTTCAGCATCGTTGACAAACTCGTGGCCGCCATAATCATATGGAGCCGGCAAAAAGCTCTCTCGGTGAGGCTGGAACGGCGCATGGCCATACGAATTGCCGGAATTTCTAATCCACGCTCTCTGATCTGCAAGACCATCGTCGAGAGACGGGCGCGGAATCCCCATGGCTGATCGATGAGGGTCGAAACCGGGCCGTTGAAAGGCGGGATCGAAGGGGAATCTAGGGTTTTGGTTGAAGGATGGATGGGGAGGGCAAAAGGGGAAGTGGGGCATTGAACAAATTGGACAGACAGTGCCTTGGATTGGCCTGGGGTGCCATTGTTGAAGATGGTGAAGATGCTGATCCATTGTTAAGAAATGAAATCGAGATGACCACAGTGAAGAATTAGGGTTTTACGATCTCATTGGCTAAATGGTTCTGACTCGAGTGAGGAAGATGAAGAAGCCAGAGACCAGACGACAAAAGTTTAGGAAATAAAATAAAATTGATTGCTCTCATACCGGGATGAAGTATATACATATAACCTTATAAAATTTGCAATAATATATCAAAGAAAGTTTTTTTTTTTCCTTTTACATAATTGTTTCTATTTGTTGATTATTGTTTATTATTTTTTTAGTTTAACAATTGTGCCCCAGATTTCAACTTGTAATATCTTCCTTATCGAATCATATATGACACTATAGGAGCTCTACCCCTTTTAATCTTATTTATTATTTTCTACCCCTTTTGATCTTATTTATCATTTTCTTTTTCCTTAATATTTTTAAATTACTTATAACGAAAAAAAAAGAATATATTGTTTGAAATTAAAATGTCAAAAATAAGAGTCGTGGTTCAACTCTATTAATGTAATAGTTTAAATTCTCTTTTCTCAATTGTAGTTGAATTCAACAAAATTGAAATACTTATTTTTTATTTTATTCTTCTTATTTTTCTAAACTTATAGTATGTTTATAATCCACATATCATAGATTTGAATTTATATATATAATAAACAACTATCAGAAGTTAATTTTTTTTCTTGCTATCCATTACTATGTTTTTTTACTAACTAGTGCGGTAGATTGTTTAGTTACTAATTTGTAACATTATATGAAGATACTAAAGTAAGGTAATAAATTTAAAATTTATGAAGACAAGTTAAGTATATTTTTTGAATCGCCTAAAGTACATTGTCAAGTGAAGACTCGAATTATTTCCATACAAAAAAATTACGTGTTAATCTTTTTTTTTTGGGGAAAAAATAAGTATTAATCAAGTTTTGATAGAAACTCAAACACATCATTACCGTTTGCTTCTACTAATTTTATTCTCACTTTTATGAATTAATTAATCACTATTAAACAGTTAATTTTGTTGGTATTACAACTTAGTCAATATTATGTTTGATTTTGTGATTGATTAATGAATAATCAATACATTTATATAAATTTCTACTAAAAAAACACTATTCAAATGAAAAACTATTGTGTTCGACAACATCAACAGAACAATGATGAATAACCTTTGATTTCACTGCAACTACAAAATTGTAACAGTTCGACTTTAAGAAGATTCGAACCTATGACCCCTTAATCATGAATACATGCTTATACCGATTGACTTATTATTGCTCCCGTTGAAAATAGATTTTCCTTATGTAGGAAAAGGAAGGTTAAGGCTAAGCCATTCTGAGTTGGGAGTGCACATTTCAAGTGAAGGTGGGATGGTCCAGTCCAAGGGCAAGGGGCCATAGTCATAGATGATCTCCCTGTGGCAAGACCATACGAGCTTGATCGCTTCCGGGGTCCCAATTCCCGCACCTCTAGGGTCTCCTGCTGGTCCAAACCTAAACAACAAAAGTAACTTACTTAGCCATAACTATCAGACTAAGGCAAATAATCTTAATCTTACCAGTGATCTTCTCCTTCTTATCACAATTACCAATAGTTCTGAGGTGCTCCAGTTGTTCTCGCTCGTAAACCAGCATATGTCGTTCTGTTCACTGTATTGCCAATAACTTTTTGCAAAGTGAACAAGTTTAGTTTAACTTACCATGCTTAAAAGTGATAGTAACTACTATTAGAGAATATGGGGTTCCACCTCAAAACCAATTGGCAACGAGGGAAGTAACCCATATCTCTTATAAATGCTTGTAGGACTCTCCACTTTTTCAATGTGCGACAATTGTGAGATCCTAACATGCCCTTCAAGATGGTGCCTCTTTTGAGCTCTACAATTTGGACCGATATCCGTTTGGGCTTTGTGGCTCTGATACCAAATTAGAGAATATGAGATTCCACTTCAAAATCAATTGGCGATGAGGAGAGTAACTCATATCTCTTTATATTGTTATGAGGTCTCCACTCTTTTCGATGTGAGATCCTTAACATGCCCTCTCAAGATGGTGCTTATTTCGAGTTCACCAATCTTGAATTGGATATCAATTTTCATTTTTATTGGACCGAATAACCGTTTGGGCTTATGAGCTCTGATACCATATTAAATAATATGGAGTTCCACCTCAAAGCCAATTGACAATGAGGAGAGTAATCCATATCTCTTATAAATGCTTGCAGGACTCTCCACTTTTTTAATGTGGGACAATTGTGAGATCCTAACAGTTACAAATTCATGTTTTCATCATACAACTTCCATGACAAATATAAATTTAACAAGAGAATCTTCTCAGCCTCTCAACCCATAAATGCACATGTTATTAAAAAGTTTAAATATACAAGATTTGAGTAGCATTAACTTGTTACTGTGTGGGATAGGAAGTCTTATAATCTTTATAGGATAGGTGGGGATTACTCTTTTTATCATCGGTTGATTTTGAGATGAAATTTAGTTATTTAATAGGATAATAGAGTTCATTAAGATCAAACAGATATTAATTTTTAAAAAATGAAATAGAAATCCAATTCAAGAATGGGGAATCCAAAGAGGCATCATTTCGAGGGCATGTTGAAGATCGCACATTGAAAAGATGAGAAACTCTTATAACCTTTATATGATAGGTGGACTACTCTTTTCATTGTCACTTGGTTTTGAGATGGAATTCATAATTATCTAATATAGTATCCCAACGGGTATTAAATCCAAAAAAGTATGATCCAACCCAAAAATAGTGAACTCAAAAAAGCCATCATAAAGGAGCAAAAGTTGAGGATCCCACATTGGAAAGGTAAGAAAGGTTGAGACGCCAACTTAAGAGAGCAGAGTGAAAAGATAAGGACTCACAACTTTTATAAGATACATAAATTACTCCTCTCATTATCGATAGATTTTAAAATGAAATCCCATGTTATCTAATAGTTACCAACAAAGTTTAGCCAATTTTACAATGATATTTCTATCAACGTTGTAACAAAAAAATGGTACTAAATGGCAAATTAATATGAATGCTCAACCAGCAAAGAACATTATACTTAGAACCCATGTCGGTTATTACTGGTCAAGAAAGTCTATTTTTTAAGAATAATGTTAGGGAGGGAATTATCAAACTCACCTGCAAAAAAAGTTGGTCATTGGAAACAACAGCTGCTGTCAGATGAGCATGCATCCGCTCTAGAGCATCCAACACAATTGAAAGTTGATCTTTCTTATATTTAGTAATAACCTGTAAACACCATCAACAAACTGGTTTTAAAAGGTGTTTATGTAATCATTTTCAAGAATTAAACAAAGTGAGTCACATCAGAATTTTCTTTCATTGAAAAAACAAACAAAAGACTAGATAATTAAAAAATGGTAGCACCTAGCAACTAAAATTTGACTTCCAACATAGAAAATTAAAGCTTTCAAATAACTTTTTTACTTCCTATTTACCTGGAATGGTCCAAAAATTTCTTTAGTCACGAGCTCATAATTGTCGTTTTTCATCATTTCTTCAAGTGGAGCATATACTGCGGTCGGTTCTATAGCGCCGTATATGGGTGGAATGGAATGGTTTTTAAGAGGTTCACCTCCAAAGAGTAATTTTCCCCTGGTATCTTGAGTAATTTATTCATATGATCAAGTATCATTTCATTAGTGAGCTGCAACAACCAAAACATAATAAATTAGAAAACAAGAATTTCTTTCAAGACATTGTGGACGATCATGTATGATAACTGTAATGAAACAATGAGAGTAGCAGTCATACTGTAAGGACTGGGCCAATTGTTAGATCAACCAAATTTCTTCTCTCCGCAAGATTCTTTATCTTCGAAATAAGTGAAGTAGCTGACCAGTTCTATGCAATGGTGACAAAATGATATCATCAGATGAGATATTGAACTTGAAAACTAAGGCTTTGTTTGACAACCATTTGGTTTTTGGATTTTGGCTTTCGAAATTTAAACTTATTTTTACTCAAATTCTTTACAAGGAGTTTTATTTTCCTTTAAATAAGTATTTGAATAATAACCAAATTTCAAAAATAAAAAACAAGTTTCTCGAAGCAATTTTGATTTGGTTTTTACCAACATAGGTAAAATATTGTAGATATCAAAGCAAGGAAAACCATAGGTTAAAGTAGCAGTTATAGACTTAATTTTCAAAAACAAAAAATAAAATGGCTATCAAATGGGGTCTAAAAAACGCTAGCAAGAGCTAAGCTATCAGTCTCAATTCATGGGGTTAAAAAATATGCAGCGATATAATACAAGACTAAAAGTAAGAAGTCAAACCTCATGCGTGAACAGTATTGACTGAGCTGAGCACTACCACTACAAGGTATGCATCTTGATCACAAACCCATGCAATATAATCTTCCTGAAATTCAGAAACAACAAGAAATTAATGAACAAAATCGACATTTTGTACCGATATTGCACAAATGATCAAAAGACAATATAGATAATAACCTCTTGAACATCTGGTCCTAAGATTTTCCAAACAAAGCCTGCATCCTCCAATTTAATGCGGCCCTTCAAGTCAACAGCCAACTTCTCTGCTACCCTTGAGCTACCGGTGAAAAGAGTCATGGATGGATTTCCCTATAAATTTTATAGAATCACTTAACTACAAAAATATAAGTAATAATAATAAAAATAAATAACAATGTACAAAAGTGCATTAAAGAGTTCTTTTTCTTCTTTCAATCATGATACATCCAAGTCCTACGGTGCAAATTTTATAAATTAGAATGGCCAAATATTGTTGGAGAAAATAAAACCCTCTAACCACACAACCAACAGCAACCTTCTGCATCAACCATAAAATATTTAGTCATACCTCCAGTAGTAACCTTTTCATCGTCTTCCCATCACAATTTATAAAATCTAAGTCTTCCAAAGGAAGCCCACAATGATGAAGCAATCGAATCATTTGCTCCATAACTATGCTGACCTACAAAATATTAATAAATCCTTTCATAATGATTTTAATGTTGATGTTGAAACAACAATATTTCTTAATTTATGAGTATATCCCTCTCTCACAGGTAATCAATGATGCCATTTTCGTGTTAAAAAATATACACTTTGTTGGTTGATATAATTAAATTTATCCCAACCCATCAGTTTAAATTTTTGGATTAATTAGTGGTTTAACATAATTCAACATGAGCAAGAAGTCCTGAGTTCGAGCTCCTGTCGATTCATTTCATCCCCAATTAAAATTGAATTCCACTTGTAGGGTATTTATCTTAAATTACAAAGTCTACGAGCGAGGGGAAAGGTTGGTTGATATAATTAAATTTAGCCCAACCCAATCACTTAAGCTTTTGGGTTGATCGGTGGTTTAACATAATTCAACATAGTTATTAGTCAAATACCGAGCAACAAAATTTTATAATTTTATCACTTCTCATGCACCCTTTCCTAATGCATGTATTATTAAACATTAACTGTAATGACTGGTTCTTACTGCTTTATCATACCTTGCTATCAACTTTTAAAACAGGTTTGTTGCCCATATAAAGTGCACCCATCAGCTGAAGTACAGGAATTTCTAAAGGAAAGCTGAAAGGAGTGACCATTGCAACCTGCAGATGATTACGAATTATTAAGTAGGAATAATAACATTGAAAAGGCAATACACAATCGCAAAACATAAGAACATGTGATATAATAACAAGAACTTCCTCTTTATCTTTACAACTAAGTAAAATTACTAAATATAGATAAACCCAGGCCAGCTTAAGATAACTTGAGGCCAAGGGGAAATTTTATATTTAGTTTTTGTTTTCGTTTTCGTAGAAGAGATATCTAAATAGAGCATCTTGTCTTACGGGACCATAAGGCCAACGAAAACCATGACTTTGTTGTCTAAGATGATCACCGGGTACTGCAAAGGATCTTGCCAGGAAGCGAACCTGCATATAAATGAAACAGAACAAATTTCATATGATTACATTAACCAATTTGAATTCATTTGGTTCTAAGTACATTTCATCCACTACAAGTATGGTGGAGCCTAGATCATGTCATAAGATTCATCTTATTTATTTGCTACATCAAAATTACAAGTGATAAAGATTCAACTGTAAATAAAGCTTAGGAGATAATAAGAAAAACTTCTCCCAACTCAAAGAAAAATGGAAACTAAAAAAAGAAGAAAAAAATGTGATAGGAGCTATAAAAGGAGACTTATAAAGTGCATGATATTCTAAATTTCCTCACTCGTTCATAGGATTCTTAGAAGAGTCTAGTTTTTACTTTTTCCTATTAAACTCTATTACTCACAAACAGCATGCCTCTCCCGGTGCAGCCGCCTATAGGGGAAAATCCTCAAAGGAGTTTTTGAAGACCAAAGAAACATTATTACCAAAAAACAATAAATTATCATTGATCGACCTTACCTGATCTCCAGAGAAGTTCCTAAGAAATTTT
>JBBMKA010040417.1:0-55331 GCA_037833695.1 Sechiopsis laciniata | reverse complement strand
CGTACTGTACCCCGGTTGGGGATTCTTACTGAGTGCCTTCGTACTCACCCTTATTTTCTGTGGTTTTTCCACTAGGTTACTTGGGACAGCACCGGGAAGGCTAGAGGAGGAGCTGCTTGATCATGGGTGTCCGCTGTTTTGATTTTTATTTTGTTGTCTTAATTCAGCATGCATGATAGTTAGGTATAACTGATTTCATGTTTTAATCTTGTTTTGAATAACTCTGGCCAGAGGCTCAACTATGTTTTGTCTCATGGACAGTTTTGAATGAATAAACAGGAAATTATTTTAATGGTTGGTTTTAAGTTTAAGTTTGACCATTTTATAATCATGCATGTTGAGTAAGAACTGGGTTTAGGACTATTTTAGATTCGGGTTCTTACATTTTTCCACCAGGTAACTTGGGACAGCACCAGGAGGCTAGAGGTGGAGCTGAATGATCATGGGAGCTACCGGTGCCACTCTGTCTATTTTTATGCTTTATTTACTTGATTCAACATGTAGTTGGACATGGAGTCCATAGGAAGCTTTGCATATTGTGTTTTGAACCATTTATGATTGTTTGAATAAATACTGGCCAGGAACCTATTTTGTTTTATACAGGTTATGTTTGGAATGTTTAATTTCAAAGGATTTTCATTTACGTACGCTGTCTTAAATGTTTTTACTTCCATGCATGCTGAGTAAGGACCAGGTTTAGGACCACTTTTAGGTCGGGTCTTTACATGAGGTATAGAGGTCGGTTGTGTGTTCCAGCTGATGCCAGGCTGCAAGCCGAGTTACTTACTGAGGCTCATAGCTCCCCATTTACTTGGCACCCAGGGGGTACCAAGATGTATCAGGATCTCAAGCGGACGTTCTAGTGGGTGGGTATGAAAAGAGATATTGCAGAGTTTGTTAGCTAGTGTCTCACTTGTCAACAAGTGAAGGCTCCCAAACAAAAACTGGCAGGTTTGTTACAACCGTTAAGTGTGCCCAGTGGAAGTGTGAAGAGATTTCGATGGACTTTATCTCTGGGTTACCGAGGATGCCGAGAGGGTTTACTCAGATCTGGGTTGTTGTGGACAGGCTGACTAAGAGTGCACACTTCATCCCCGGTAGGGTTAACTATATCGTGGAGCAGTGGGCATAGCTGTTCTTGGATAAGGTCGTTTGGTACCATGAGGTACCGGTGAGGATTATTTAGATCGTTAGTCTCGGTTCACTTCTCGCTTCTGGAGAGCGCTTCAGAAGGGTTTGGAAACAGAGTGCAGCTTCATTACTACTTTTTCCCCTTAAACAGATGGTCAGACAGAGAGGGTGAACCAGATTCTCGAGGATATGTTGCGAGCCTGTATTTTAGACTTTCCAGGCAGTTGGGATCAGTACTTGTATCTGATGGAGTTCACTTACAATAACAGCTATCAGTCGACGATTCACATGGCCCCGTTTGAGGCATTGTATGGTAAGAGGTGCAGATCTCCAGTGTTTTGGGAAGAGGTTGGTGACAGACAGGTTTTAGGGCCCGAACTGTTACAGATGACTAACGATGCAGTGCAGAAGATCAGAGCTCGTATGTTGACAGCACAGAGTAGGTAGAAAAGTTATGTCGATGTTCGGCATAGAGATTTAGAGTATGAGGTCGGCCAGCATGTATTTATGAAAGTGGCGCCGATGCGTGGTGTCCTAAGGTTTGGTAAGTGGGGCAAGTTGAGTCCCAGGTTTGTAGTGCCTTTTGAGATCTTTAAGCTGATCTGTTCAGTGGCCTATCGTTTGGCCTTGCCCCCGTCTTTGGCAACAGTGCATAATGTTTTCCACGTGTCGATGCTACGTTACTATGTGGCAGATCCGTCTCACATTGTTGATCATGAGCCGTTGGAGCTGAACAAGGATTTGAGTTTCGAAGATAAGCCTATGCAGATTCTAGCCCGAGAGCACAAGACTCTACATAACCAGGAGATCAGCTTGGTTAAGGTTCTGTGGAGAAATCAGAGGGTAGAGGAAGCGACTTGGGAATTAGAAGGTGAGATGAAGACGCATTATCCAGAGTTGTTCCAGTCTTAGGGCTTTCGAGGACGAAAGTCTTAAAAGGAGGGAATATTGTAATCGCCCAGTTTTCCATTCTGGTTCCCCAGGTATGTTCTGTTGCTAATTCGGTTCTTGGGTTGAGCCGTTAGGGCAGTTTGAGCCTTTAGGGGCATTTTGGTAATTTTGCCTTTAGAGTTAGTTCCATAATTAACAAGGGATTCAAAGCCATTTCTATTATTTACTGAGTTCGGTTATTCTTTCGGTTTTAGGTTTCCACGGTTGGAATTACTTTTGAGAGGCTTGGAGGTCCGTTTGCTTAAAAGAGAAAATATTTGTTTAAGTTTCCCTCGTTAGGACTCGAAGTTGGGATCGCTTGAGGACACGTGGCACTCCTTCGTTGAATCCTCCTTATTTTATGAGACTCTAAAGCCTAGCCGCACTCCTCCTTTTTCCTAAATCGCAATCTCCCTCACGATTTCTCTCTTCCTCTCTCCTTCTCCCATTGCCGAAAACACCTTCACCCAAATCCCACTGAAAACTCCATCACCGTGAGCCCAATTCATCACCGAGGACCCTTTACGTAGCTGATCGAGATTGCACGCCTACCCGAGCATTACAGCCGCACCTCTCCGTGCGCAGCCTCGATTACGATCGCCTCGCCCTTCGCAACGCTCTGCACAGCATCGCCAAGCCTTGTTCGCCGCACATCATCCTTCGTAAGCACCCCCACGCGACCGCCAACGCTACCCATCGCCCAGCCCTACAAGCCTCGCGTCGTCCCGTTCACGCCAGCGAAGTCTCACGCCTTCGCCTTTGCCGTTCGATCCCATTCTCTCAACACTGCCGAGGCCAGCCACTCTGCGTCGCCTTCAGTGTACCGCAAGCATGCCTTGCCCACAGCCGCACGCGTAGCTTTGCTCGCTCCTCGCCGAGAGCCTTCCTGTTGAGAGTCTTCCTGTCGAGACTTGTGTCCTTCACGGTTTAAGGTAATTGCCTCCCGAGCCTTGTGCCTTTGGCCCCCTGATGTTGTTTAGCTATTATTTATTAATTGTGCTTGTTATTTATTTGCCTAGGTTGTTATCCGTTGGATCTGCAGCTCAAGAAGCACTTTCTATTTGTTTGTTTGTTCTACTTGTTTCCAGGTAAGGATTTCTTACCGGGGTTGTGTGGACCCTGCAAGACTTCGTTGATTGCATTCTTGTTTGCTTTTTACTGTTTACGAGCATTTTAGTGGATAGGATTTATACACTGTTCTGCTTCCTGCTAGCATGATTGTTCCTGCTTCCACATGTTAGTGGCATGCTAAGTTTGTTCTTCTAGCATGCTTTGATTCCTGTTTAAGCTCGTAGTACCATGCTAGGGTTATATGTTGTTGAGCATGTTTGATTGTTAGGAAACAGGGTTGAGTAATCTTAGATAGAACTTGTTAGGTTGTCATCATCCAGAGGCTGAGAGTGGACCAACGTATGAGTCCCCACCGGTCGGGCTGTGAGGACAGATTCCTTACCCCCGACAGTCAAGTGTGGTGTAAGCCTGCCCGGGACGGTTCTTAGCTTCAGGCATCGGTGGTATTCAGGCTGCTATAATTGGGTTCTGAGGGCCTCGCACTACTGTAGATCAGTGACACCGCTTCTGAGTCTTTAGGCGTGCGTACCTAGACAGGTATAGTTTGTCACTAGGCCCTCACATTTATGTGGTTTGCAGTAGCATGCGGTGTGCGTGCACATGCGTTAGGTGCCGAGAGGAGAGCTCCCTCGGGCTAATGTTCATGAGTACACCATTTCCTTTCCGAGTCTAGAGCCAGACATCGGTTACTCTCCCGAATGTCCCAAAACCAGTTTGGAGAGCTGGTCAGGACCAGCTTTTGAGTTGGTCACTTTGGCCGAGGGTAAGAGACCTTCGAGGATATCTATTCGGGATCACTAGGCCAGGAGTAAGAGACTTTCGATGATCCAGCAGTTGAATTGACACCTCAGTCTAGGGTTCTGTGTTGGTAACTGTTTACTTGTATACTTAGATGCTAGATGAAATGTTGTTTCGTACTGTACCCCAGTTGGGGATTCTTACTGAGTGCCTTTGTACTCACCCTTATTTTCTGTGATTTTCCATCAGGTAACTTGGGACAGCACTAGGACGGCTAGCGGAGGTAGCTGTATGATCATGGGAGCTATCGACACTCTGTCTTATGTTTATGTCTTTTATTATTTTGATTCAGCATGTAGTCGGACACAGAGTCCGTAGGATTTGCATATGGAACCTAATGTTGTTATTTTGAATATTTTGTTTCTTGATATTTCAACTAATCTCTGGCCAGGGTTGCTTTTAATGTTTTGAACAGGGAATGTTTTTAAATGATTATAAACAGGTTCCGTGGGATTTCAATATTTATTTATGCAAGTTATAAGTGTGAAATGATTTTATTATCTTTAATGCGTGCATGCTGAGTAAGGACCAGGTTTATGACCATTTTAGGTTGGGTCTTTACAGACCTTCAAACACACATTGCCGTATAGACGGTCTAACAGCCAACTCCTTAAACCGACATCAACCTCTTCAGCATCACAACTGCACTGGTTGGCTCCAACTTTCTAGATAAAGGGCAAGAGAGACCAGAAACGCTGCAGAATGTGTTGTCCTCTTACTCAAAGCATCAGCCACATCGTAGCTTTATCCAGGGTAAGGATCTCAACAACACTCTTAGCAACACCATCAAGAACTACGCGGTTTGTTGGCATCCACACCTTGCTCAGTCCCATCTGAGCTCTAACAGCACAACAATAAGGATTCGTACTATCCAAAGTCAAGTTCCAAACGAACAACTCTTGTATGAAGACAAGCAATCCAACAACGATTAGAATATATTCGTAATCTCAAGCTAAGGGTACTTTTCAGAGTAGTATCCTCGAACTGGAACCCCAACTTCTCCAAGAACTGAGCACAGCCTCGTTCCCAAAAGAATTAACTCTAACGTGGTTTCCAATAACCACCCACAGTGGGAACAAGCTACTCACAAGCACACATGTGAGTACAACGACTAATCATTTACCGAAGATAGAAGTCTAACCGACCCTCACAGAGATGCACCAACTGACTCCTAACAGAGTCACAACCAACAACTGAACACCAAGGGTTCAACTCTACACGTGTTCACAACAACAGTGGGCAAACCTAAATCTACACAGAGCGTATCATTAACAACATGCATGTACCTTAAACTGTCGCATTTTCCAGAGTGTGCCCTACGATAGAAGCATCCATCACCTGACTCAGCTAGAATCTAAGTAGTCACACGGGTACCTGATTACGCTGCCTAGCAAAACGACGCACTTGGCCACAATGGAGCACGCAAACTTCAAAGTGTTATCCATTGCGTGGATAACCTTTAACGCACTCTACCTTTAACTCTTACCCAACACTCGGGTAACTTAGGGAAGGATACTTTTAGTCATTACTTGCACATCTTTTCTCTTGTGGCCATCTAACTTCCAATAGCAAGATCACTTGTGCTACATGAATAGGTGTCACAACTGGCATGACTGGTGCAACATCTGGAGAAACAGCCTAAACTCCCAAATAGGTCATATGAATCATCTGCACAAACAGTGCGAACTGGGCCTGAACCTAGGCCTGCACCCAAGCTTGGTGCCAAACAATCAATCTCCAGCTACATCACGAGGTGTTGCCACTAACAAAACTCTAAGTACTGATGCAGGTAGAACATGCAAGGTCACAACCTCGGGTGACGGCAACACTAACAACCCGCACAAGAAACTCCAGACTTAAACAATCTGGCCTTTGGCAACTCGGGCTACCCTTCTTTAACCATAACACGAAAGGTCGAAGCAAACTCCATTTCAGGAGTGGCACTCTGGGGCGGATCAACCCCTACACTTTCCCTCGGGAAAAAATTGGTGCCAACGGCGCCCTGAGAATGGGTTTGCGCTGAACGAAGCCTCCTCAAGATACAGGCTCTATGCCACCACCTCTAATGGCAGCACCTGTCGTCCTAACCCCTCTGCGGGTAACTTGTCAACCCTGCATAGCTCGTTCTCTATGCCCAAACACACTCGATTAGTCCATGCTTGGACCAACACTACAAACAAACAAAGCAAGTAGCTAGATGCAAGTACTGTAAACAAAACCCTTAAAACAATTAACTTTTGACATACCTAACGGCTGTTGGAGTGCTGATGATCATGGGGACAATGACCTAACTCAATATGTCAATCTACAGAATCTATGACTCTAAGCTCTGATACCAACTGTAAGAACCCGACCTAAAACCGTCCTAAACTCGATTTTTACTCAGCATGTATGGTTCAAATACATTCAAGTATAAACTTTAAAACAAAAACCAATAAAACAAATGCATGTTTTGTCCATTCAGAAGCAGTTCATCAAATCATTTCATAAAATTAAAAAGAAGTTGAGCCTCTGGCCAGAGATTATTAAAACATATTCAAACATAATTGTAAAAGAAAATAGAACTCTGTTCTTGACTACATGCTGAACAAAGATAATAAAATCCTAAGACTGGACAGTAGACTCCCATGATCAATCAGCTTCTCCTCTAGCCGTCCCGGTACTGTCCCAAGTTACTTGGTGGAAAAACCACAGAAATAATGGTGAGTACAAAGGCACTCAGTAAGAACCCCAAGCAGGGGTACAGTATGTAAGTCACATCATCTAGCATCCTAGCATACAAGCAAGCCAAACAAACAAGCAGGCAACCTCATAACATGTCCAACAACAAAAATCTCAAACCTCGAGAGTCTCTAACTCTCGGCTAAGGGATCCATTATGGGTCCCAGAATGAGCTATCAACATAACTCCAGAATCTCAAGAGTCTCTAACTCTCGGCTAAGGTGATCGGCTCACTATGCTGATCCTGGACACTTGAGAGAGTACCCAAGTGGCTGGCTCTAAACTGAACGGAAGGGTGTACTGATACACTAGCCCGAGGGAGCTCTCCTCCAAGCCTCTAATGTACATATGCGCACACCACATGCTACTACAAGCTGGACAAATGTAGGCCTACACAAACTATATCGGTCCAGGTACGCATGTCTAAGACTCGAAAAGTTGTTCACTAATCCACAGCAGGTGGGAGGCCCTCGACACTCTACTATGGCAGCTTGTACACACCACCGCCTGAAGCTAAGGTCATCCCAAGGTAGGCTTTCACCAAGGAAAGGACCCCGCTCTAGAAGGCCACAGACTAGGCTTTTGTAGGAGTGGTAGCTACTCCACACCCAGCTATCAGAGAGAGGAATCTGTCCTCACAAACCCAATCGGTGGGGACACATACGTTGGCCCACTCTCACCCTCTAGATGATGACAACCTAACAGGATCTAGCTAAGAAGAAAGCACCCTAGAGCTAATAGAATTCATCAACCACATTGCACAATAAACATTCAGAATACAAATAGACATAAATACATAACAGCCACTACAATCAGAATAGTGCAATCCAGGGTACAACATTCTACATGCCAAGTCCTATTAGACAAGTCACAGCAATCCTATCCACTAGCACATGCTCATACAACAATAAACCTACAGGAACCTATCCACTAACATGCTCGAGAAACAGTAGCACACAATCAAGAACCTATCCACTAACATGTTCAGTAAAACAATAACAAACAACTAAGATGCAATCAGTGGCAAGCGCAGGGTCCACACGACCCCGACAAGGAATCTTTACCGGAATAAACGGAAATAGATAATTAATAGATAAGTTCCTCGAGCTGCAGAACCAACATGGAACTCAACCTAGGCATAGTAATAACAACACATAATTAATATCCAAACAGCTAAAACAAATTAGGCAATCCAACGCATAAGGCTCGGGAAACAGTAAATACCCAAAACTGAAGGTTAAGGCCTCGGCAGCAAGTTCTTAGCTGTATTAGGGACGAGGCTCGGCTGTAGTAGGGACGGGCGTGAGCGGCTGGCTGCAGCTACGGCGTGTCTCTACGTAAGGACTGCGACGATGTGCGGCACCGAGCAGCAGCGAGGGCATGCAGGTGTGCTGCTGCGAGCGAGTTGCAGAGCAAGGGACACACGGTGAGGATACGATAGCTGCGACGTGCATGTGGCTGGCAGCGAGCAGGGAGTGGCAACAAAGGCGTGCGGCTGTGATCGGCGGACGTGGGTGAGCTTGTGCAATGGCGATCGCGAGGGTGTGATCGCGGCTGTGCGGCAGGAGCATGAGGCACTGGCAGCGAGCGACGAAGGGCTGGACGATGCAAGGCGATCGGCGATCTGGTGTGTGCACCTTGCGAGTGGCTGCAATCGCGAGCGACGAGGGCTTGCGGCTGCTAAGGGCTAGATCGTGCGGGGCTTGCGATCGCAAAGGGCTGCGACGCAGCGGCTGGTGTATGCGGCCGGGTGCTATAAGCGAGTGAGTCTGCAGCGATGCGGGGCTACTCAGCAAGGCTTATCTCGGTGGTGGGGTGATGCATTCGACAACAATGGGAGGAAGGAGAAGAAGTCGATAGAGGAGAGGGAAGGGTTGGAGCTCTAACTTTCTTTTCCTTTTCCTGGGAACTATCGATCAAATGAACGATCGATCTAAACCCCCTTTGTCTTATCCCTTTTCTTTTTTTTTTCTTTCCTTTTTTAATTAATCTTTTAAACCCAAAAACCCTAATTCTCAAAGCAATCCTTTTTCCTTCCAAAATGCAAAACTAACCTCGAATCTCTGTAAATCACAAAAATAGCCATGAACTCAAAAAAAATGCAAGAACAACCCTGAAGCTTAATAAATTACCAAACCGGCCTATGGGTAAAATGATCAAAATACCCCTGAAGGCTAGAACTTCCCCAACGACCCAACGAAACAACCGAATAAGCTAAGAACCATACTTAGGGAACCATAATGAAAACCTGGGCCGTTACACTCAACAAATTACCAAACTGGCCCTTGGGGTAAGATTACCGAAATGCCCCTCGAGGCTAGAACTTCCCTAACGGCCCAATAAAACAACATACCTGGGCTGTTACAATATATGGGTGCAAGTTTAACACATTTTTTTTTTTCAATAATAATTAGAGGATTCAAATTGATGGACTCTTAGTCATGAGCACATAATTCAGAGTGATGTCATCAACTTGAACATAGTTTGGATTAAGAAATTAGAGGTATGTGGTTACAAATCTTGGGTAGAAATGGTGTTATATTATTTACCAATCATAAAATGTTGATACTTGGAATTGTTTGTGAGTGGCATAAGCTTAAGAATAGTTTCCAACTCTTTTAAAATGCATGCAAATTTTTTCTTATTTATTTTTTGAGTTGATGTGTGTTAATAAACCAGCCCAATGTCTTATTAGTTATTTGATTATAAATTTGATTGATATTGATCTTTGTTGTAGCTAAAGATTCTTCGATCGTTTGAGTGTCCGAGTTCTTAATTGATATTTATTTTTTGTTTTTATGTTAAGTTTCTTGAATTCATACTTTGAATATCATCAAGTTGACTAATTTCTTAAGGGATATTACTATTTGCTTTATTTAATAGCTTTCCAAATAATGGATAAATCATGGATGAACAAAAATAGATTATCGAAATATTTTGAGTTGGGTGTGGAAAAGTTCATTGAATATGGATTCTTTAATACAACTAGTTCAACCATTCGCTGCCCTTGTTTGAAATGTGGGAATTGTGAAAAACATAATCGCAATAATATAAGAGACCATCTATATGTCAACGGCATAGATGAAAGTTATAAAATCTGGTTTTGTCATGGGGAAGAACTTCCTAGTGCAACTGTCCATAGAAATTATTCTAAGTCGGACAATGAGATGTATGAAGAAAATGATATTGGAGGTGTAAAGGAAATGATTGAAGTTGCTCATGAAGAATATTCAAAAGATCCCAACGGATTTGAGAAGTTGCTTAGCAATGCTGAGAAACCTTTGTATAGAGGATGCAAGAAATTTACTAAGTTGTCTACATTAGTGAAGTCGTATAACTTGAAAGTTAGATTTGGATGGAGTGACATAAGTTTTTTTGAACTACTCAAAATATTAAAAGAAATTTTACCGGCTAGTAACGAGCTTCCTTCATCGATGTATGAAGCAAAGAAAACCTTTGGTGCATTAGGAATGGATTACGAAAAAATTCATGCATGCCCTAATGATTGTTGTTTATATAGAAAAGAATAAGCCAATGCTAATACTTTCCCTGATTGTGGTGAATCAAGATGGAAATTTGATGGAAATAAGAAGAGAAACAAAAAGAAATTCCCACAAAAGTTATATGGCATTTCCCACCTATTCCATGATTCAAAAAGATGTTTAGAACTCTTGATTGTGCTAAGAACTTGACATGGCATTCTGACGATAGAGCTGTAGATGGTAAATTACGTCACCCCGTTGATTCACCGACTTGAAAGTTATTAGATTTCACGTGGCCAGACTTTGGTTTTGAATTTAGGAATCTTCGTTTCGCATTGTCAGCAGATGGAATAAATCCACATGGTAATATGAGCTCTAAATATAGTTATTGGCCAGTGTTGATGATTATTTATAACCTTCCACCATGGTTGTGTATGAAAAGAAAGTTCATGATGTTATCGATGTTGATTTCGGGTCCAAAACAACCAGGATATGACATTGGCATATACTTAGCACTGTTAGTTGAGGATTTAAAACTTTATGGAAAAATGGTGTACAATGTTATGATGCTTACCGAGATGAACTATTCAACTTAAGGATAGTTTTATTATGGACAATCAACGATTTACCTATGGAAACCTTAGTGGATGTTCTATTAAGGGTTATAAGGCATGTCCAATCTGTGGTGATAACACTTCTTCTATAAGATTGAAACATACCTTGGACATCGAAATTTTTTTCTGTAATCATATATTTCGACGTCAACAAAAATCATTTAATGGACATAAAAAAACTTGAAACCATTCCAGAACCTTTGTCCGGTGAAGAAGTTTTTGCCAAAACTAAAGATTTTAAATTTCAAATAGGAAAGAAACCGAAAAAGAGACTACTTAAAAAAGGAACTACAAAAAGTTGTTGGAATAGGTTGTCTATTTTTTTCGAGCTCCCTTATTGGAAACATCTTCATGTTAGACATTGTTTGGATGTGATGCACATTGAAAACAATGTATGCATGAATATATTGGGTACATTACTTGATATCCTAGGAAAAAGTAAAGATGGTTTCAGTGCTAGACGTGATTTAAAGAACTTAAAGATTCGACCAAAGCTTCAACCTATTATTGGCGACAAAAAAGACTACATTCCACCAGCTTGTTACACTCTCACTAGAGAGGAGAAACGTTGTGTTTTGAGAACGCTTTCAAACATGAAAGTTCCTCTTGGTTATTCTTCCAATATTAAAAATATTGTGTCAATGGACGAATTGAAACTTAATAGTTTGAAATCTCATGATTGTCCTGTGATCCTGCAACAATTGCTTCCTATTGCAATAAGATCTGTGCTACCGAAATATGTTCGATACGCTATAACACGGATGTGTATCTTTTTTAATTCTATATGCAACAAAGTCATAGATGTTATACAATTAGACAAGTTGCAAGAGGATAACATGGTTACTCTATGTTTGTTGGAGAAGTACTTTCCACATTCGTTTTATCACTTTCTTTCGCCATTAATAATTCCTTTGTATTTACTTGCTTCTTTGTACATTTACATTTCGCAAATCTTATATGTATGATGTCGTGAAATAATATTGATCAAAATGAATACTATCAATTTTTTAGTAGCGAAATTTCTGTTGTTGTCTCTATGCGAATTTTATTATTGACAATCTCTGTGAATAATTCAAGTTTATTTCTTTGTCTAAATAATTCTCTAGCTCTTCGATGCTGGTGCGAAACTTGTAAACGGCAGAGCAAAATCGTGGCCCATCACTGTAAACCCATTAAGTTTAGAAAGTTAATTTCGCGGATTCCTTTTCGCCAAAGCAAACCTAGTTAGATTTAACCTAAACTTTAAACTTTTAGCAAACTTTAATTCAAACGTTAAAGAATAAATTTATAAATCAATTTAAAATATGAGTAAATTTATAAACTACATAGAACTACCTCAAAACTTAAAGAATAAAACTTGTTTCAAAAAAATAATAACAATAGTAACTTTGAAAAAATAACTAAGTCTAAACTAAGTGCAATCGACGTTAGGTGAATTCATGCTTATTTGAATTTCAAATACCTGTTATTTGAATTTTTAGACATATTCTTGAAGGAATCGTGTCCTAAGACAAATCCCAGCAATAACTAAATATAAATAGGAATTATTATGGAGATAATAATTAGCTTATTTTAGTAATTAATAATTACTGGCTAGAGAATAATTATTATAGTTAGACTAATTAGATTAAACTAACAACTAAAATATCTAATTCCTAAGAGGTCACACATAACAGCAATGGACTAAACTAAACATAAAGCCCAAAAGGTTTTATTTTGGATGGGCCATTAAGGGTTATTGGGTGGATTTTGTGTTTCTTTTTCCTAAACAATTATGATGCACCTCACAGTCCATCTTGTAAAAGAAGTAAAACTTTGTGGGCCTGTATATCTACGATGGATGTACCCATTTGAAAGATTCATGAAAGTGATTAAGAATTTTTTTGAGAAACAGGCATCGCCCAGAAGGTTGTATTGCTGAAAGTTACATATTAGAAGAAACTGTTGAATTTTGTTCAGAATTTTTATCTGGAGTAGTTCCTATTGGTCTTGGAAGTCAAAAGTTGAAAGAGCAACTACACAATTCAAATTTTAGTAAACTGTTGTCGAGTGGAGTGTTATTCAGACCTGAACATAAAGTTTTATATCAAGCTCATTGTTATGTTTTGGAAAATACAATTGACGTGCAACCATATATAGAGTAAGTTAATTTCTCTAATTATGTTTCATTGATTTACTGAAACACATGATGTCAACCTAACTATACTACAAAATATTTCATCGAAAGGAAACACATGTTAGTACTGAAATTACAACAAACTAGTAGATCAAAAAATCAGAAATGGGTCCAAGACGAACATAATCGAGGTTTTGAATCTTGGTTATGTGAAACGGTAATGAGTCTGTTCAATGTATATTAATGCATTAGTATTATACCTATATAGCATTTTATAGTAACTGTGTTTATGAGTTATGATCATAGGTTGCAGCCGAGCTTGAAAAATGAGATATTAAGGTTTCTGTTAACTTGAGGTGGATTGATCATGGCCCTCATCCGAATGTGACTAAATGTAATTGTTATATCATTAACGGGTGTCAATAACATAAAAAGTCTTGTGAGAATGATAGAAGAGTACAAAATAGTGGAGTTAGTTTAGTTGCAAATACAATGCAAGTCTCTAGTTCAAAAGATAAAAATCCTATTTTTGGAGACATGTCTTTTTATGGAGTCATACAAGAAATTTGGGAGCTAAATTATAACACATTTCATGTAGCAATGTTTAAGTGTGATTAGATTGAAAACAACAATGGAATGAAAATCGATGAGTTAGGCTTTGTGTTAGTTGACTTAAATAGAATAGGACACAAGTATGACTCATTTATACTAGCAACCCAAGCAAGGCAAGTGTTTTATGTTGAGGATCCAAGTGATGCCAGATGGTCAATTGTGCTTACTCCACCACAAAGAGAATTTGAGATCAATATTATGATGACGAACTTGGAGACACGGTACTAAATTGTCAAGGAATGCCCAACAATATGACAAATGTTGAATCCACAAGTGACTTGGATGATAACATCTCAACCTATGTACAAGTAGATTGTGAGGGTACTTGGATTCCTAAATAACATTTACGGGGTGAGTTTTCTATTATTATGACTTCTATAAATTTATAACATGTCTTGTTTGATTTATTTATTAAATATGTATGCTAACGTTTTCTAATTTTCACTTGTAGTTTAGTTCTTACATCATGAAACCCACAAAAGTCGATGAAGAAGAAACCTCAACTAAAAAGCGAACACGAGGCACAACTACTATGAAAGAGGGAAGAAGTAAAAAGAAAGATGAGGAGAAAAGATTGGCTATATTCAATGAAGATGGAGTGCCCATTGGGGATAGTGGACACAAATTTACTTCCTTCATTGGGTCAACAGTTCATCATCGTATCCATATTACTTATAAGAGATGGCCCAACGTACCACGTGAGTTGAAAGAAAAGTTATTTAATATCGTTTGGGTATGTTCACTTTCACCATAATATTAATATTAATTTATTTGCGGTTGTATTTAATAGTATTTATTTTGGAATGTTTAGAATGATTTTGAATTTGATGGACGAGCTAAAAAGAAGGTACTCAGAATGGATGGGGTAGCTTTTCGTCAATTCAAGAACATTCTAACTATGAAGTGGATAATGCAATTTAAAGATCAACCTGAAATTTTAGAAAATCCACCAACTTTATACTCATTTCTTGACAAAAATCAGTGGACAAAGTTTATCAAATCAAGGTTAACTCTAGAGTTCGAGGTATGAAAATAATTCAATTCGTATATAATATATATATATATATATATATATATTGTTTTGGTTTCTTAATAAGTACATTAATGTAGAAATTGAGAGCAAAACAACAAGAAAAACAAGCAAGCAATAAGTACCATCATCACCTTTCACGAAAAGGTTATGCCAATAAGAAGGAAGAAATGGTAATACTCTCTGTCTAATTTATAATAATCTATTTCCTAATAGTTTGTATCTAACTTATTATGTTCATTGGAGTTTAGAAGAATAAAGGACTAGATGATAATCAGCTTCAACGACATAGCATGTGGAGGATTGCTCATTCTAATAAGGAAGAAGAAATTGTGGACGAACATGTTCAAGAAGTAGTTGACAAGATGGTAAGATAAATAACTTTCTTTTCTTTTTAACATGTTCAAGAAGTAGTTGAAATGATAAATAACTATTTTTTTTAAGGATGATATCATTGCAAGTGTAGACCCAACCACCCACAAGTTTTCGAATCCTAATGATGTGTTGACTCAAGCATTAGGCACTCCTGAACACACTGGGCGTGTACGTGGAGTAGGTGGTTTCATTTGACCTACTTCATACTTCCACACACCAAAAAAGTGGGCTGAAGAGAACTGCAAAGGAAATGGAACTTGTTAATTAGAATGAATTACTCGACAACGCATTCAAGAGTTGGAAGCAAATCAAAGGAACACACAAGACACTCCAAAATCTGAACAAGGGAGTTGCACCAAGCAAATTTTAAAAAATGGTAAAAAGAATGAAGATAAGGTTGACGACGAAGTAATTATATCAAAGGTGAAGCTTATTACAGAACAATTGGAAGATATCACAAAACTTCAATCAAGAAACATAACCATTTCTCTTAAGTGTGGTCTCTCATATAAAAGATGTAATTTCTCTTAACTGGCACTTATTTTTTGTTAAAGGGAAAATCATGCTTGTTGGCAAAAGATGTAATTTCAAATGTTGTTGCATCCGGCATACTACTTGAGGATAAGACACTAGGATCTACAATTCATGGAATACCATTAGGAGAAAATAATGTTAGAGTCTCAATAGATGTGGCGATTTTGATGCAGCCTTACTGATCACGGTAAGAGATGATCTGAAAACTACAAAACAATCTATTGGGTCTCATGTCCCATAGCCACGCAATTTAGTGATTCTCAATGAGGAGATGAAGGTATGCTCTATAAAAACAATCAATTTCTAAAAAATCTCATTAGATCTCTCATGAATCATAACAAAATTAAAACTTACTTGTTATAGGTTAAATCTAAGAAAGAGATTAAAGACAAAATCAAAGTTGGTGATTTGCAGATGCTGGATCTACCAGAAGGTTTGAATTCTATCTTTTACCATGCAGAGTCGGTAATGAAGGCTGACAGTAGTATTTCCATGCAACTTCCTGAGGGGCTCTTTGATACAAGTCGCAAGAGTTGTGTATTAAGAGACGATATTATTGACTTTTGAAATATGAAAGAAGTAAAAACATTACCGTTGGTGGCAAATATGGCGTAAGCAAAATTTTTCTTCTTTTCTTTATCGTATTAAATTGTAATAGATTTTTTTAAAAAAAAAAACTATCCATTATCTTAATCTTTGTAGGTATTTGTACTCGTATTGTGTTGATTCAGGGTGAGCTCAAAAGTATATTTTCGTGGATCCATCTTTAATATCGTTTGGTCAATACACACCCAAAATTAGAGCACGTAATCTTTGTTCGAGACTGACGACTGCAAGAAAAGATCAATTGCTTGTTGCTCCATATAATCCTGAGTGAGTAAAAGTTTATTCATTTCAAACATAGTTTATCACTTAATTACTTTTAGTTTGATAATTTAACACTTGTGTATTTTTGTTTAGTGGTCATTGGTGTGGGTCATTGTGAATCCGTATGAAGATATTGTTTATCACTTTGATTCATTACGTACAAGTTCAAAAGTAGATATCAAGTCTGTAACATGCACGTAAGTTATGTTTTCACTTTGAATATGTTGTCTATTCATTTTGGATGTTTTCTTTTTTCTTTTTTCATATGTTAAGTATTTATGTAGGGCACTTCCAATATTTCGAGTTCAGAAGAAAATAAAAGTGGATCGAAATAAAACATTATGAAAAAATGTTAATGCAAGTATAAAACTTTTTTCTTTTTCTTATTTTCATTTTGTGAGTTTTTCTCAATTCAGCTTTATTTTCGTGTTCAACTTGTAGATTCTGAGGTTTTTATTTTCCTTTTAATTTGTTTGTGAAAATATAAGTGTTCTCTTTGTTCTTGTAGTGCCCATTACAATTAGGTAAAGTGGAATGTGGATATTATGTTATGAGGTATATGAGAGACATAATAACCAAAGATATCACCATCATCACAGATTCGGTATGTTACATATAAATTTATAGTAAACAATATTTTCTTATTTAACATAAGCAAGACTAAATTGTATTTCTTATTCTTAGGTTGATACGAGGAGGTCATTCACAAAAATCGAGTTAGATGAAGTGCGAGTGGAATGGGCGAACTTTATTGGACGATATTATTGACCGTTTCGTGGTTGAAGAAACTATTTGGATCACTTTATTCTATGCATTGAACTTATAGATATCCATATTATTTTTTTGGAAGGATGAGTATAGGTTTTGATTAGTTATCTGCAAAAATAGGTTCTTTTTTTTATACATGGAACACGATTACTTCGTCTATTCTGGTTGGTTGGTTAGTTATCTCAGGGTTCTTTTTTGTGTACATGGAACAAAATATTCACTATATCCTCTCTTTTTTTGTGTACATGCATGGTGGAACAATTGATTGATGAAATATATATTATTATTCTGGTTTCTGAAAAATATGTTAAATATTTGAGTTTGAAGAATGCTTACAGGTTTGCAGGAATACATTCAGGTTTATAGGAAAATTGTGGAATGAATATTTTAAATTAAAAAAAAAGAATACATCGCTTGACGTTTCTTAAATGTCATTATGTTTCAAATACTTGATGACTAGAAACTGTCAAACATAAAAATCACTATTTGAAAACATATGATTACTTGACGTTTACTAGGTGTCAACCAATACCTACATTTGACGGTTTTTAAATGTCAACCAGTATCTTATACTTGACGGTCCACAACTGTCATACCACCCGCTATTCTTGACGCTGTCGCAGTGTCAATGATCAAACTAAGCTTGACACTTTACAACTGTCAATCTGCTAATGTATTTGATAGGTATTGAATGTCAACTATATATAGTTGATGGTTAACCGACCGTCAAGTAAAGATACATTACTTGACAGTAGTATAGTTAACGTTTGGAAAATCGTCAAGTAACGTTCTAGTTGACATTCACTAAGCGCCAAGTAATGTCTTTTTTGTAGTAGTGAGTAATAAAATTGGCTGATTTTATCTTCTATTTGTGTTTTACTATGCTGCATTATAGGAGTTTTCGGTGAGGATTCATTTTTAGAAACATGTTAGGAGTGTAGGTTGTTATGTTTTACATTACTGCATTTTTTATTTAATATACATGCGTCGATTAGCCACCCACGCATGTAGCCTGCAGCGAGTTCGGAAGAAGGAACTGCATGATGATCCTATATGCTACATTAGGTTAGGTGAAAAGCTTTTCACAATTCAAAGTGTTAGGAATAACGTTACTAATGCTTGTGTCGCCATGAGTTAGTATGGAGATCACAGCGGAAGCTGGGTCTACCATAAATCATTAAGTGTTGAAGTACTTATCAGAATAGGAAAGCATGAAACTTGATAACTAGTCCCGCACACTTAATATCTTCTATAGCTGTCTTCTTATCACTACTCATTGCATTCACATTTAATTATTGTTAGCATTCATGTTTAATCACTGTTAGCATTCATAATTAAAACACACAAACAACTTCAAACCCATTCTTTACTTTGTTCGCATAACTCTCACAAATACTATTAGTTCTAGACATCAATCCCTGTGGAGAACGATAAAATATAAATACTTATCACTTGCTGCATTCCGATTGCGTATACTTGTACGTAAGCGATTTCGAGTCACACTTAGCAATAGGTTGAGCTCCAAGTTAATTACTAAACATTTATATTAGCACCCCGAATGCAGGTCAAGGAGAATTGAACTCTTTAACTCTTGATTGGTTTTTAAAATTGACTCTTAAAGTTGCATCTACTAATTACAAATTCCATGTGGAGAACGATAAAATAAATACTTATCACTTACTGTATTTCTAACCGCGTATACTTGCGCATAGCGTTTCCGTGCCAACACTTAGCAATAGGTTAAGCTTTGAAATCATTATTATTTAGTTGTATTAGTATCAAGAAATAGCAGGCCAACTTTTTTGGTGCCTTTGCTGGGGAATTTGGCAAACTAGTAGGTGTTAATTTAAGAGTAGTTCTTTAATGCGGAAGACTAATGATAACTCTCGAATAGAGTCAGAATTATAGAAAATCTTAGATCATTGTTTGAGTTTAGTGTTGAAAATCCAATGCGAGAAAGGCGAATATAATGAGAAAAAGGTGAAAATATATAATACTTACACATTAAAGGAATAAATTGAGTGATATGAATTATAGCACGGAAAATGGCAGAATTAGCACACTTAGCGCATATTTAGCAACGCTTATGCCGATAAACTGTTTTTGCAGGAAAATGCGATGCGAAGCGATGCAGAGTTGAGAATCTAGACACTCGATTGCGAGTGGAGCAACGTTTGGAGAAATGCCAAGACACCATAAACGCAATAAGGAAAGAATCAAATGAAAGCAAGATGTTGACTAACCAGACACTAGAGAGAAAAATTTCTGAAATCACGAGATTCTTGCCTTAAACACACAAACATAATTGACAAATTAATACAAGGAAAGATATCGTGTCAATCGATCCGTGCCTATTCTAGAAGATTCGAAGGATGATTATAAAAAGAGACCTCTGTAATAGGATTAAAAGAGGGTGAGGTTGGAGAGTTTTTCAAAATCGAGAGTTTTACATTGTTATTCTCTATTTTTCTTATTAGACTCATTTCATTTAAGCAATACTATTTCAACATGTTTTCCCTGTCGTTATCTGTATTTCTTGTTTGTATGATGAACTAATTTCGTTAAGGCAACACTAGGGAAAAGTGGTTAGTTTTAGCATGCGTTAAGAGGAATTGGAAGGGCATAAGTAGAGCATGTTTACTAGGAGCAAATCTCAACAGTAATTGTCAACCTGCTATCCACACGCACTAATAGGTCGTAAATCGGAAGAGAAAATAACCTAAGTGTAGTGTGCATGTTCAGTAGGTTAGTATTAAGTAATTAATACTTTAAATCGGAGCTTAGGAATAATTGCATAACTACTGCATACGTAGCTGTAACATCCCGTCCAAAGATTCTCTAAACTCATCTAGGACATGACGTGCAAACTATATTGCTAAATCTTAACTATGAATTTTTTTTTTTTCTTTTTTTTTTTAAAAAAAAAACTTTTCTCGAATGAAACACATGAAGATGGAAAACTGTCTAGGAAACTTTTATGGTGCAAATCCCAAAAAAAAGAGAAAAAAATTTGGCAAAGTTTCTCCTAAAATATGGATAAAACACACCTGAAAGGAGATACATATTCTTCCCAAATAACAAGTTTAAACTTACAGTTTAGAAATTTGTCACAAGTTGACATTAAACCTAAAGGTTTAGTGTTACAATCAAAATAAAGTTTCCAAAATTGATTTCTAAGTCATGTCGCCTGGATTAGCCACCTCATTTTCAAAGAATCATTTGTGCTTATGTACATACAAAATAATATGCAAACTATCATGGTTGGTGGCAGGTCGACTTCGAAGGCTCGTGAACTCAATCGTTACCTGGTGTAAGATTTAAGGGAGATAAATGGTTAATTAAGCTTAACGAGTGGTGGAACTAAATAAATAAATGTCTTGTTTACCACAATAACAAAGCTATTACAAGCATAGAAAGAAAAGACATATTTACAAGAAAATTCTATGAAATACCCTTGCTAATGGGTCATTAAAAGTGTCTGTACTAGCAAACGTGTATCACACACACATACATTTAAACATAAATCCATACATGGTTACAACAACACCACTATTAAATGTGAATCCAAACTAGTCATACTAGCTTTGAGAAATGTCGATACGCGAAGTAGAGCAAATCTAGTCTTACTACACCCCAAAAAATCTCAAGGTGAATAGTAGAGCAACTGGTCATACCAGCGTAGAGTAATCTCAATACGCGTGTAGAGAAAATCTAGTCTTACTACACATCGAGTAATCTCAAGGTGAATAGCAGAGCAGCTAGTCTACTAGCATAGAGTAATCTCAATACGCTTAGCAGAGCGAATCTAGACCATAAGTATAACGAGTTACCCACCATGAGACCAATATTTAGTGGGTTCAACACAATTTCCATATAATAATCAGTGTTGAGATGTTCAAGTTGTATCACCTTAAATCATGCTCAAATAGCATCCATCCAACTTAGTCATGAGCTCTAATTTCTAGTTTAATGATACGTTTCCCACATTTCAGTTCCTAATAACCAAAACTTATGTTATAAAAATTAATCCATAAATCAACAAGCACCAAGCTAGGAGCTACTTACACGGCAGTGTCTCAGGGGTGTAAATACTTATTATAATTGTGGTAAAGTTGGTCACATGAGGAGGGAATGTCCATTATTGTTTCATTTGGCTAGTGGCTCATATACATCATTCACCCATCTGAATCAAAGTGGACCCCAGGTTAGCCAAGGGCAGGTTGTACAACAAGTCAGGTCAGTGACATCAAATAACGAAAGCCAATCCAACACTCTTTTGGGGCAAGATCCAAAAGGCAAGTAGGGAGGCCTCGCAACCAAGGAAATTTTTTTGCTATGACTCAACAAGAAGCCCATGGATCTCTTGATGTTGTTATGGGTACGTTATCTATTTCTAGTAATAATACTTGTACCTTATTTGATCCTGGTGCTACACATTCTTTTGTGTCTCCTAAATTTGATTTTATGATTGATAAGATTCTAGAGCCTTTACTTAATGAATTAGTGGTTACTCCCATTGGAAAATCGTTGATAGCAAATAAAGTCTTTCAAAATGTTGTAGTTTTAATGGGCGACTAAGAGTTGAATGTGGATTTAATACCATTGGATATCCACGATTTTGATGTTATCTAATGAATGGAGTTCTTATCTACAATCATACTACGATGGATTGTTTTAAAAAAGAAGTGGTGTTTAGACAACCTGGAGAAGTTGAAGTTATCTGTAAAGGGGAAAGAAAAAGCATACCACCATGTGTGTTATCTTTAAAAGCTAGTAAATTTCTTAGAAAAGGCTATACATCATACTTGGCGCTCATATTGTCGATACTCGTGCAAGTAAATTAAGCCTAGAAGATATACAAGTGGTAAAAGAATTTTTTGCCGTATTCCCAGGAGAGTTACCTGGATTGCCGCCTGATAGAGAGGTAGAGTTTACAATTGACTTAATACCAGGTACAACTCCTATTTCACAACCACCTTATCGAATGGCCCCAAAAGAATTAAAAGAATTGAAGTTGCAGTTGCAAGAGTTAGTTGATAAAGGTTTTGTAAGACCGAGTGCATCTCCATGGGGTGCACCGGTGTTATTTGTGAAGAAAAAAGATGGTACCATGAGGCCATGTATTGATTATAGATAGTTAAACAAGGTGACAATACGTAACAAGTACCCATGGCCTAGAATAGATGACTTGTTCGACCAACTCAAGGGTGCCTTAATATTCTCAAAAATCGATTTACGATCAGGTTACCATCAACTTAAGATTAAAGGAGTCGATGTACCAAAAACTTCTTTCAGAACTCGATATGGACATTATGAGTTTTTAGTCATGCCGTTCGGATTGACTAATGCCCCAGCAGCTTTTATGGATCTTATGAATAGTGTCATCCATCCTTACTTAGACAAATTTGTAATTGTGTTTATCGATGAAATTCTGGTATATTCTAAGAGTCGAGATGAGCATGAAAAACATCTCACAATCGTACTGCAAACATTGCGAGATAAACAGTTGTATGTTAAGCTAAGCAAGTGCGAATTTTGGCTAGACCAAGTCATATTTTTGGGCCATGTAATTTCTGCGAAAGGCATATTTGTTGATCCACACAAGATTGATGCAGTGGTTAAATGGGAGAGACCTATTTCAGTTACTAAAGTTCATAGTTTTATAGGTCTGGCTGGATATTTTCGTCGTTTCGTTTAAGGATTTTCCAAATTGGCCTTTCCATTGACTAGTTTGACTAGAAAAAATTCAAAGTTTGAATGGAAAAATAATTGTGAGCAAAGTTTCCAAGAATTGAAGAAAAGATTAGTTTCTGCACCAATACTTACTTTTCCAATGCCTGGTGAAGAATTTAGTATATATAGTGATGCCTCTTATCAAGGTTTGGGATGTTTATTAATGCAAAATGGGAAAGTAATAGCTTATGCGTCGAGACAGTTGAAGAATCACGAACACAATTATCCAACTCATAATCTCTAACTAGCTCCAGTGGTGTTAGCTTTAAAGGTTTGGCGACACTATTTATATTGGGAGAAGTGTCATATTTACACAGATCATTAGAGTCTAAAGTACATCTTCGACCAAAAAGAATTAAATATGTGTCAGTGTAGGTGGCTTGAGTTAATCAATGATTACGATTGTACAATTAATTATTATCCAGGAAAAGCTAATGTGGTTGTAGATGCTTTAAGCAGGAAGGGGTGGGGTTCAGTAGTACAACCAAAATGCAATGAGCTTTCCCTTATTCGGTGAATTCAATCGCATGAAGGCAAAATTATTAGTGGATGAACTTGGAATCCTAATAGTAAGTTTTCAAGTGAGACCTGTTTTAATTGATAAAATTATATCTACTCAGCCTAACGACCCAATTCTTAATAAGATGAAGGAAGAAGAATAAATGAATCAACGATCAGATTATGTGTTGAGAGGTGATGGGGCTTTAACTAAGTTTGACAGATGATGTATACCTAATGCACAGAATTGAAGAAAGAGATACTTGAAGAAGCTCATAGTTCAACTTATGCTATACACCCTGGAAGCACTAAAATGTACCAAACATCAAAGCAACATTATTGGTGGCCAGGTATGAAACGAGAAATAGTAGAGTATGTCTCTAGATGTTTAATTTGTCAGCAAGTAAAGCTAGAATGTCAGAAAGCAGTAGGACTTTTTAATTCCTTGCCAGTTCCTGAATGGAAATGGGAGCATATTACTATGGACTTTTTATTTGGTCTCCCTTGCACTCTAAGTGGTTATGATGGTATTTGGATGATTGTTGACAGATTAACAAAAACGGCAAGGTTTTTACCTATCAAAATCACTTATTCTTTAGACAAACTAGCTAAGTTATATGTGGATGAGATAGTCAGTTTATATGGAACTCCAGTGTCGATAGTTTCTGACCGAGACTCAAGGTCCACCTCAAAATTTTGGCCTAGCTTACAAAATGCGCTAGGAACCAAGTTACATTTTAGTATAGCATTTCATCCACAAATGGATGGACAATCGGAAAGGACTATACAAATGTTGGAGGATATGTTATGAGCTTGTGTTCTGCAGTTTAAGGGAAGTTGGGATACTTATTTGTCATTAATGGAACTTTCCTATAACAATAGTTTTCATGCGAGCATAGGTATGGCACTGATAACTCTAAAAAATTGAGAGTTAAAGTAGCTTAAATTAAGATAATTGTAGAAGAAAAAATGTTGAAATAAACTGATTAAGTAGAGAAATTTGCTCCCACAGACTAAAGCGAAGCTCACAGGAAATACCGAACAAAAGCGTGCTAGAAATAAAATTTAGAAGTTAAATGCAGTGAAGCATGCTTAATTGAATAGAATTATTTCTAAGTATATAAAAAGAATTGATACTTGTATTTTGTTGCAGGAAATTTCGGCAGAGCAAATAGAACAAAGCAAAAGTTACAGAGAGACGCAATCCGCTCCAGCGAAGCAAAAGACCTCTAGGCGATTTATCACAACAACGAGAAGGTTAGCGAAGCAGGCGATTGAGAAGAAGGAAAATATCTCTCACAAGGACGCATGGTAAGAATCCGTGATTCCCAAGCTCATCTCCACCGTTGAATCTTGTCGGCTCTGAGGCTCCCAACAAAGTGGAGCATGGAGCAGCTTTTTACAGAGGAGGATCGTGGAGCAGATGTAGTAGCGAATTTTGGGAGGCTTATATAAGGCGAGAGTATTCCTCAGTTTTAGCATCGGCCATTATTATGTCCAAAGAACTCTTGTTTCCATTCTTCCAGTCCGATTAAGTTTTTTTTATTTCCGTTGAGTTTTCCGTAGAAGTTTTCAGCCACGAACGATTTCACTGGGCTCTATTGTTAGATGTAGCTGTAGTTTCCTTGTTTTTCAGACAATAGCTTAGTGTTTTTGTAATTGGAGATTCGCTGGAATATTTCAGTATTCACGTTGCAGGAATTTTCTAAACTCTACTTTCCATTTTCGTTTACCTTTTACTTGCTTGCAATATGCCATTTAGCTCTTTATTCATTTTGAATTTGTTTCCTCTTGCCATGAGTAGCTAAACTTGTTGTTGGAAGGTTTTGGGGAAGTAGGGGATTTTGCAAATAGCGAAGTAGTTAGCGAACAGAACGTATTGTGCATGTTCTTTTCAATTAACAAACATTGTGTTAACAACCCTTTGTATGAACTCAGTGTTAATTTGAGAGAGTTAAGATCGAGCGAACCTACATGCATAACATTAGGACTGTCAAGCTTGCTTAGAGATAAGATTGTTTGCGAATTAAAGAACCCTTAGAGATAAGGTTCGCCTAGTGCTAACTTGGTAAGATAGTTGTTGGGATTCGAGAGAATCGAACTAAGTGCTTGAGAGAGCAGAATTCCTATGTTCGAGAGAACCAAAGGGATCTCTGTTAGTGTTCGCCTTCGCTAGTTACTTCATTTAAGCGAATCCTTGAAAACCTTGACCCTTCCGATATTTCACCTACTCTTGTTACACATTACTTATTACTTGTTATTTCGCCTAATCAAACGCAACCAACATCCATTTCCCTGCAACAACTTGGTGACCTTGACTCTTGCATGAACTCGACTTTAAACACACTAAAAATCCCTGAGGAGAATGACCTTTACTTACATTAAAACTTGCTACAACAAGACCGTGTATACTTGTGCATTTGTAGAGACTCACACACTTAGTCATTATTGAAATATAGTTCACTTAGGCGACGCTGTGGATCTTTCAAATCATTGTTCATTCAATTAAAATATTAATTAAACAGACACGTGTGAATCTTGCCAACATGCACCATTTGAAGCATTGTATGGCAGAAAGTGTAGAACTCCAGTTTGTTGGGATGAAGTTGGTGAAAGAAGATTGATGGGTCCTGAGCTTGTACAGATCACTACAGAGAAAGTGGAAGTAATAAAAGAACAATTAAAAGTGGCTCAGGATCGACAAAAGAGTTATGCAAATAAGTGTAGAAGAGATTTAGAATTCAATGTTGGTGATAAAGTGTTTCTTAAGCTATCACCTTGGAAAGGAGTGTTGTGGTTTGGTAGAAAAGGGAAATTAAGTCTAAGGTTTATTGGTCCATATGAGATTCTTGAACGGGTAGGGCTAGCATATCGCCTCGCTTTGCCAACAGAGCTCTCTTGGATTCATGATGTATTCCATGTTTCAATGTTGCGTAAGTAAATAATAGACCTATCACGTATCCTTGGAACACAACTAGTTCAACTGAAAGAGAACTTATCTTATGAAGAGGAATCAATACAAATGTTAGACAGAAGGGAACAGGTTTTACGAAATAAGATCATATCCTTAGTTAAGGTCTTATGGAAGAATCATACAAGAGAAGAAGCAACTTGAGAGAGTGAAGACCAAATGAGTATTAAATATCCTCATTTGTTTTCTTCATCGATTTAACTCAATTTCGAGGACGAAATGTCTAAAAAGATGGTAATAGTTTGTAACATCTCTTTCTACCTTTTATTTTGTGCAGGAATTTTTATTTTATTTCATAAACATAGTTCACAAGCTAGAGTTGGAAGCTTTTAAATTATACAAAAAAAAAAGAGAATAATAATAATAGCACACACGTTTTTTTTTTTTAGCTTGTAAGTGTTAGCTTATATATATGATAGGTAAAACAAAATAAAATTAATAAAAAGAAAGAACAAGAATTGTACCATTTGAGCCACCACAAGGGGGGATTGCCCACAAAACCCTTTTTCTTTCATCTCTTTGCTCACACCTTTTTTCCACCAACTATCTTGCCTCCTTTTTGTTTCTTTAATTTGCCGCCTAGCCGTTAATTGTCATGCTAGATCAAAGAGGTTAGTAAATGTTGCTCTGTTCTTCATTTGGCATTTTGGGTTTGCATACAACGCAATCACATACTACTTCAATCTTCCTTGATCTCATCTCTTTAATCTAAGAGTGAGATTTTGTTCACTAACCTTTTATCAACATTTTCTTTGGTTAGACAAGGCCAAGTACGAATTGGAAGCTTATGGTCAGAGTTTCTCATGCCAAAAGTATTGTGAGTGGTTGTTTTATAACATTTTTTCAAATTTTCACGTTATGGAAAAAGAGTTTGTTAGCTATTCTTTTAACCTTATAAATTTAGTTTCATTATACTTTTCTAGAAATGATGCTAATCTTTGTGGGGCTCTCCACAGAACTATATATTAGTTTACCTTGGAATCTCAAGACTTGAATTTTGTTTAGTATTTAGAAATATAGATCTATGTCTATTTTTCCCTTTTTTTTTTTTAATAATAATATTCCTTTGATTGTGTGGTGGCTCAGATGCCACAATTCTTGTTCTTCCATTTTATTTATTTTATTTTGTTTTACCTATCGTATATATAAGCTAACACTTACGAGCTAAAAAAAAAAGGTGTTTGCTATTATTATTATTCTCTCTTTTTTTTTTTTTTTTTTTTTGTATAATTCAAAAGCTTCCAACTCAAGCTTGTGAACCATGTTTATAAAATAAAATAAAAATTCCTGCACAAAATAAAAGGTAGAAAGAGATGTTACAGTAGCACCGACTGATCATTACATTAAGTTACGGCAGAAGTCGGGCTTGATGCGAACGGAAGCGGAAGCAGAAGTTTGAGTAGCGTAGTATGATAGTTACCCTTTACCGCATGTTTCTTTAGAACGCATTGCTAATTCTTTCCATGAGTACCCTGGTTTAGCCTTATTCTCTCACAATCTATTTTACAACTGTTTTTAATTCATTTAAGTTATTCAACCCAATCAATCACAAAAACCATTCGTTTATTTCTGTTCAATTCTAAACATCACCTTAGATAAATCACAGTCTCTGTAGAGATCGATAATTTACTTATTACTTACTGCAGATCGCGTATACTTGCGCGAGTGTGAGATTATTGCACACGAGGCAACTAGGTTTTGCACAGTTAAGTTTTTGGCTTTGTTGCTAGGGACTGTGTCAATTTATTTTAAGTCAAGATTGTTTAGAATATAATATAAAAAAAGAGGAATTTTTAGAAACATTTGCTTCAAAATCCTATTGTCAAATGTGCATGAGCACGACTCCATCATTTGATCCAGAACCTAAGCAGAACCTCCTTAGGAGATGACGTGAGCAGAGAAGAAGAATTCGAAGAAGGATGGACCCAATAGCTTAGAATCATCCTATAGTAATCGATCCACCAGTGGTAGTAGTAGGTGCAGGAGTTGGAGCAGATGCAAACCTCAATGCCAATCTACCCTCAGCCTAGGGAGTAGATGAGAGGGACAGAGTCATGAGGACTCAAGCAGGATTATTCAACCATGAAGAATATTCAGGTATGGTTAGTTCTAATTGTGAAGGTACACGACCTATTTTGACTAATAATATGTATAACATGCTTAAAGTCAATAAACCTTTTAGTGGTAAACCCTCGGAAGATCCGCATCAACATTTGCGCACCTTCCTAGCCGTTAGCGATGCTAACCAGGAGGTTGGTATCTCTTTAGAAGATATTCGACAACTTGTGCCCAAGTATAATCACATGGAAGCGTGTTTATCTAGTGTCTAGCCTTTTTCTTTAACGAATAGGGGAACAGAAACAAACGAGTATCTTTTAAAGAGATACTAACCTCCTGGTTAGCATCGCTAACAGCTAGGAAGGTACACAAATGTTGCAAAGGTTACCACTAAAAGGTTCATTGACTCTAAGCATGTTATACATATTATTAGTCAAAATAGGTTGCCTACCTTCATCATTAGGTCTAACCATACCTAGTTATGCTGCATGGTTGAATAATCCTACTTGAGTCCTCATGGCTCTGTCCCTCTCATCTACTCCCTAGGCTGGGGGTAGATTAGCATTGGGGTTTGCATTCGCTCCAGCTTCTGCACCTGCTGCTACTACTGATGGATCGATTACTCCAGGGTGATTGTGCGCTATTGGGTCCATCCTTCTTCAAATTATTCCTCTCTACTCACGTCGTCTCCTGAGGAGGTTCTGTTTAGGTTCTAGATCAAACAAAAAAAGTTGTGCTCATGCACAATTCACACTCAAATCTCGAAGCAAATGTTGAGAAAAAAATAATCTTTTTTTTTATTTTTTGTTTATTTTCTAAACAATCTTGACTTAAAATAAATTGACACAGTCCTCGGCAACGACGCCAAAAACTTGACTGCTAATTCCTAGTTGCCTCGTGTGAAAATAATTCGCACTCGTGCAAGTATAAGCAGTAAGTTGTACAATATTCGTACTTAATCTGTGAACTGTGCTTTTGATGCTACTTTATGAATGCATGCTGATTTCTATGATTTATGCTCGCAATTTTCTACTGATGCTCATTTATTTCCCTTAATCCTAAGAATAAAGCAAACTATTGCACCCTAAAATTCACTCTATTTGAGAGCTATCAAACCCCTAAACTTAAACTATTGCTTGTCCCAAGTAATGCATGCTGCTAGTTAGCTTATTTTAATAATTAGATCTGCTTTTCCTCTTTTCAAACATAAAATCAGCAAGTCTTACTGCATACCATTTCTTAGCAATAACCTTATTTTGCTTTTCAGTTTTCAAACTTTCCCAAAGATTCAGGTTTTACTTAAAATCTTCCTTACCATGACTGACAGATTGCTCCTCGTCGCAAGTATTTCTCATTACTCAATCTTTAGTACGCAATCACTTCTAGTCTAAGTTTGCCCAACATATTCTGTCAAGACTTTCTCTAGGCCCTTATATCCTTCGAGGATTTTTTCTATGCTTTTCGCATTCCTCTCGGGTTGCACTCATGTCTATAATTCCTTAATTCTTAAGATGTCTTGTTTGAATATAAAACAATTCACCTAAGCAGCAAAATTTAAGCTAGCGTTTTCCATAGACAATGGAATACTTGAGGAGTCCTAAGGCTTAACCGCGCTTCGAAAAAAACTTTTATTTTTGCCTAGAATATGCTGATCTTTATTTTATACAATTTTTTTTAATGTTGCTTTCGATCGCTCTTTCTTTTCAGCATTCACTCATCGGGCTACCCTCACCCCCAAACTTAAAGTTTTCATTGTCCCAATGAAGGTGAGGCTAGTTCCCCCAAACTTAGCTATTACTGTGATTGCAGTACTCTATCTCAAGCTTAAAGACTTCCTTGTAAAATTTTGGTTCTCTTTGTCTTTCATGATAAGGATTATTCTAATGCTAGGTTTGGATCAAAGGGAACTTAAGAATTCTTCTAATTGAAAGTGTGTTTTCTGCTAAACTTAGTTTTGCAAGAATAATGCTATCTTAAGCTTTCAAAGGGAAATTGCTAATTTATTAGATAATCAAGCAAGAAAATAAATCAACGTTTAAATTTAACCAATCTAGATGCATGATCTTATCAAATTTAAATTGCGACTACTAGTGAAATGCATGCGAAAGGAAATAAATAAATGCACTAAGGAAAATAAGAGAGTAGGACTTCCATCTAAGGTTCGTATTTCTGTTGCGATTGCCCTGCTTCGCATTAAGTATGTGTTTTGGAAACTCAAGCCATTCGGAGTGCTCTATTAATGCTGCAGCTGCTTTTACTATTGTCTCATCTCTCTTATTTGAGTCTTCCCAAAGATCTTGCGAATTAGTGAACAACGTCTCAAATTGCTTAACCAAACTATCCCCATCCAAAAATGCTTTGAGTCGCTTCTCTTCCTCTTCCCATCTCGAATTAGCTTCCTCCATATGGTTAGTGTATGGTTTCAGGAATCTGTCGGTTGCTTGCGGTTGAACATCTTGCTCCAAGCACAATTTAGTGATTGTGTGCAGGTAAAACATCTTTTTGCGTTTGGCTGAAGCCCAACGCTGAATTTGTCCTTTCACTATCTTGTCTAGGTTGATTTGCTCTCTGCTCATAATTGCATAAAGTAATAGTACTTGCTCTCTGCTGACTATCTTAGCATTGGTGGATCGGATAATTGCATTTTTTATGTATAAGATCCAGTCCTTCAATTCTAGTTTAACACTGTCCATTGGAAATGACTATTGATTCTTCCACCTAGCTCCTTTCGATCCAATTATTTCTGCGCAATCCTGCAACTATTTCTTAGTTGGCTTCTTAAGAAGAGTTTGACACGTCGTCAGGAAGCCAGAACATTTTGTTCAAGGCTGAAGATCTACAGTCTATCTCATAACCTTCTACTTGCGAGAAAATGGCAAACCCAATCTGGTCTTGCATCCTAGGCAGGCATTGCCAGGCTACTTCAGCCTAACTCGCCTAACTTTTCTCGTACTGCATGCAGAATACATTCCACAGGCCATCCTCAATCCTTCCAGAATTTCCTCCTAGCCAGTGATGCAAAAAGGTTTGTTTCTGGAACCACTGCAAGTCCTTCGTTAGCTACCTTTACTGCATTGCTATTGCCTCCTACTGTGCTCTTTGATGCCAATGGTTTCGACTACTGGTAGTAGGGTTTTAGTTTCTCAAGGAGTAATTCAAGAATGAGGTGATTGATCCTTCCTTTCACGGAGTTTATATAGAGTTTCTGAAGATTTGAGAATCCGTGTGCAAGGAAAAGGATAATAACAAAAAGGAAAATTTAAATTCTGCAGCAATACTTTCCTAATCGAACTGATTCCTTTTAAAACTACTAAAATTTAAATTGCACGAAAATAATAAAAAAAAAAAGAACATATATGGAAATACTTCCTTATTCTAAAATTGTTGTAAATTGTGCACAAAGTCAGAAATATCGGATTTTTGCATTTCAGGAATGCTGAACCTCGTGTAATTCATCCAGTATAGTTATCCTTGCTTGGGCCATTTATATATCTTCGGAGCGAAACCATCTTTGATAGCCATCTCCTACCTTTCTCCGTCATGCGCCTTGATGCGTATACTTCCTACCACTCCCAGTGTTGATAGGGTACGGAGCATCGAATTGAAGCTCATTTGAATTGCCCAAGTGTCGGGTTCTCAACTAATCAATTCCTGCGATGCTTGTGGTTCTGGTAGCATAAAAACTATAGGTACCATTGCTAGTAGTCTGCTGTTTTGCGCGCTAACATTATCTTCCTACAAAATGGTTGATTCTGCATCCTTCCTATTGGAGTGATGCAAAATCCTAATATTTGGCTCTGCCAGTTCATTACGCACATTGCTTAATTGTTGAAGATATTTATCTTTTCTATGGCTTTCCTTCATTGTGCTTTGCTCAGGGTCAACTTTGGAATCTCCTTTTGCTTATTCAATTTTGTCCATGGCTTCAGCTTCTAGGGCAACAAACTTCGCCCAGGCCTCCTCCTACTGCTGATATCGCATCTTTTGCAATCTATCTTCCACTTTTGCCTTAATCTCAGCTTCTAGAGCGGCGATCCTTGCTCAGGTCTCCTCCTTTTGCTGATATCGTATCTTTTGTAATTTGTCCTCCTCTTTTGCTTTAATCTCAGCTTCTAGAGCAGCGATCCTTACCCAGGCTTCCTCTAGTTGCTGAAAATGTCTCTTTTATTCCTTTTCTATTTCTTCTACGTGCCTTAGAGCTTTGGCCTCTTCTTCTCGTTTAATCGTGGCTAGATGGAAATCTTCCCATGAAAGTTCACAGTCACAAAAAATTCCACGGCTGACGTCGTGTTAAGCACGTCGGCACTCAGATATGTCTTTTCTTTGTTGGTATTGTAGGCTACGCTTTTCTCCGTGTTTACTTCTAAAGTTTGTCTGTGCTTGTGGTTGGGCTATTGAGGTTCTGGTATTATACTGTAACTGCTCTTCTTCTTCTATGTTTATACTTTCAGGAGACTGCTAATGATTGTATAGTGGTCTCCTAGGTTCATGACTCCTAGCTTCCCATGTATGGCTCATGTTGCTGTGGTCTCCTTGTAGACTGGTTGGATGCTGAAAAATACTGTTATGACTTTCCCTAAACTTCAACTGCTGTTCCTAGTTAGGATACACTGAATAGAAATTGGTGAAGTATGTCTCTTCCGCATAACCTTGTTGCTGATAATAACGTGTATGTTGCAGGTTTACATTGTTGTTCCATTGTTGATTCGCAAAGTGATTGAATGCTATCTTTGTCGCTCGTGCTTGTGGTAATGTGTTTGGGCTTCTTTCCCTGTTGGTTGTATTGCCTTAAATCTAGGTTCCCCTAAAATACAAGTATTCAACCTTTCTAGCAATAAAAACTACTCTCGTCCTAATAATATAAATTCTAAATAATCAATCCCCGGCAACGGTTCCAAAAACTTGACTGGAACGTTCCGAGTGCTAATATAATCATAGTAATTAATTTAGAGTTTAGTTGTTAAGTAAACCTCAGAATCGCTTATGCGCAAGTATACGCGGTTGAAGCACAGCAAGTAATAAGTATATAATTTTATCGATCCCACAGAGATTGATGTCTAGAACTAATACTGCTAAGTCGAGAGTTGTGCAGAAAGTAAATGCATGGTTGGGATAGTTGTTTTCTTTTGATGCTGATAATAAAATGAAGCAAATGCTAACAGTAATAAATATGAATGCATTGAGTAGTGATAAATAGACAGTTGTAGAAGATATTAAGAGCGCGGAACTAATTATCGAGTTTCTCGCTTCTCTCTACCAATAAGTACTTCCATACTTAATGATTTACGGCAGAACCAGCTTCTGCTGAGAACTCCCTACTAACTCGGGGTGACACGAGCAATAGTGAGGTAAATCTAACTCCCTAAATGATGCAAAGACTTGCCCAGCTTATTGTAGCATACTGGGTCACCTACGGTTCCTTCTTCCGAACTCACCGCAAGTTATATACGTGGGTAGCTAATCGATGCATATGTATAGAATAGTAATGTATAAGTGTAAAGCTCTTTAACCTATGCTCCTAACATGCTTCTACTAGAGAGTATTCATGAAAAACTCTTATAACGCATCATAGATATAAACACAAGTAAGAAGTTTAAACCAGCTGATTTTATTATGACTACGAGATGTTTATAGCTACAACTACTCCTATAAAACAGTAAAAGAATAGAATTGGCTTGGTTGTGAAATGTGCAGTCCCCTTGTCATCAGCTCCTACGAACACTACCAATTACTTCTCGCATGGATTGGCTTCTGGCCATCCAACTAGCTCATCAAACTTTGGCTTCCTTCTTACAATTTAAAGAGTTAATTTACTTGATCAACAAGCCTAGATGAGCCGGAGAATCCTTATTAATGCAGGATCTCTTGATTTTCGCTGGATTTTATTTGATTGACACCAACTTAATTGCTTGATTGATTCTCTATTCTTTCCTTGTTGGTGTGATTCTTCGAGCACGATCGCCTTATGAAATGTGTGAGTCTTCTATGTGTTACCACTCGCATTGCTTTGTCCCTCCAGCATAAGCGCTCAACATTCCTGCATTAAATAGTCTTTTTAGCGCAAAGTCGGATAATATTCGTACTTAATCCACGAACTATTCTTTTGATGCTACTTTATGAATGCATGCTAATTTCTATGATTTATGCTCGCAATTTCCTATTGATGCTCATTTATTTCCTTTAATCCAAAGAATAAAGCAAACGATTGCACCCTAAAATATACTCTATTTGAGAGCTATCAAGACTTATTAAGGCAGCAAGCTAAGCAATTCTTTCATGAGACTCGATTTTATTTTTGGGATGAACTATTTTTGTATAGGCAAAGTGCCGATGGAATGATAAGACGATGCATAGAGGAACGCGAGATAAAAGCAATACTTGAAGCATGCCATGCATCACCATATGGAGGACACTTTAGAGGAATGCGCACTGTAGCAAAGATTTTTCAGTGAGGATATTTCTGGCTAAGCATATTCAAGGATGCGTATCATTATGCGAAAACATGCAATAAATGCCAGAGGAAAGGAAATATAGGAAAAAAGGACGAAATGCCATTAACTTCAATTCTGGACGTCAAATTATTTGATGTCTGGGGAATTGATTTCATGGGCCCATTTTCCCCTTCGCGCGTAAATTTCTACATCCTAGTCGCGGTTGATTATGTTTTCAAATGGGTTAAGGCGATTGCAACACCTTTTAAGGATGCTAAAACCGTTATAAAATTCCTTCACAGGAACATTTTTACAAGGTTTGATACTCTGTGTGCACTAATCAGTAATGAGGGAACACACTTCATAAACAAAGCAATGGCTCATATGCTACATAAGAACAATATCAAGCACCGCATTACAACTCTTTATCATCAGCAAACCAATGGCCAAGCTGAAGTATCTAACCGCGAGATCAAGATCATTTTAGAGAAAGTTGTTGGACCTAACAGAAAAGACTAGTCTTCGCGGCTAGATGACTCGCTTTGGGCTTATCGTACTGCACTAAAAACTCCATTGAACATGTTGCCTTACAGAATTGTGTATGGGAAGGAATTCCATTTGCCAATCGAGTTAGAACACAATACTTTTTTGGTGCTTAAAAAGCTGAACCTTGATATTCGAGAAGCCGGTTCTGTGAGAATGTTGCAATTACTTGATTTAGAAGAGCATAGGCATTTCTCTTACGAAAACACAAAGCTATATAAGGAAAAGACAAAAAATGGCATCATCTTAAGCTGACTCCTCGAACTTTTGAGGTGGGTCAGCAAGTATTGTTATTTAACTCTCAACTTCATTTGTTTCCAGGAAAGCTTAGATCCAAATGGTCTGGACCATTTCGAATTACCCAGGTAAAACCAGGAGGAGCAATCTGGATTAAGAACGAGTCAAATGGGAATGAGTTTGCAGTCAATGGCCAGAGACTCAAGCATTATTAGAATGAGGATGTCTGAAGAATGAGCGCGGAAGTATACGAGTGGAGCCAGCGGTATCTATACTTTTAATTTTTGCTCCACGTATGCTAGTTAAATATTTCCTATTTACTTATCTGAGAAGTTATTTTACTATTTTATTTTTATTTCTGTCTATTTAAATTTACAATTTTCAATTTATTTATCTCGGTAAATCTATCTATAAACGTGGGGATTAGACATAATCATTCTGATCAATAATTACGGTAGGATATCAAGCAGTTAGATTCCAGGATCGTTAATCCAATGGTTTACAGTAAATGCATGGCCACCCTAATCCAACCATCGGTCTGATGCAATGCGACGATTGCTGCCCTAAATATCCTACCCCTTCGTTAAATAACCTGGGATTACCTTCTTTGTTGTCTCACCACCATTCACTTCACCCTTTACCAAGTATTCCAAATTCAATCTGCAAATATTTCACCATGGTAGGAAGATTTGCAACAGACTACAACAGTGGTGGAACATTAGGATGGAAGGGCAAGGCGAAGTTGATCCACCTCAGGCTCTTGAGCCAGTCAACGCTGCACCTGTAACCACTGATCCTAAAGATAAATAGTCACCAACTAGAAGACGTAGGTGAACCTTTGCTTCACCCACAAGGTAAGAGGAACATGCTGAAGAAGAAGAATCTTTGAAAGTCCTTGGAGAAGAAAGAGCAGTCACGTCTGTACCACGACGGTCTCTGTTGCTAATGCTGATTGACAGCTCTAAAACTTTAGGGTATTTTGAAGGCTTGACACCTTCGATGGAAGAGAGAGACATGAGGGTGTTTGATCGAAAGATGGAAGGATTCAATAGAGCATGGAAAGGTGAGTGCAGAGGAAATGCAGACGCTGGTACCTTTAGGCCTGTTGAGGTGGCCGCCGTCTGTGAAAGAGAAAAAAGGCCACATTGGGAAGGAAAAGCGTCGATGGTGGAAGAGAATCTTGGTGGATGCAAAGGAGCAACACCGGTGTTGGAGGACCTGTTCTGATGTCAACTCAGAGACAAAACAGATGCAGGCTTTATCGAGCATAAAAGAACAAGACTGACACCCTTAGGAGAAAGCCTAGACGAGATGAATAGGACCATTGAGCGCTTAACAGTAGAATTCTTTGCAAACCCTGCCGCTAAGACAGCAGAAGCAGGTCCTTTCACATATGCCCATGTGTCGACTCGTCCACTTAAGAGGAAGAAGAGCACGCATGAAAAGTTGGTGTGCTGCCTTTGGCTACTCACCAGCAACTTAGGCGCGTATATGGAGTACGCAAAAGAGCTTGACAGTGTGTTATTCGATGCACTAGTCCTCTTAAATCCGCGCATCTGCAAGCCCATCTTCCCATAATTCCAGGACATTGTTTCTTCAACAAACTCTGACAGTTCTGACTCGGAAGAAGAAGAATGATAAAGGAAGTCTCTATCTCTATCGCATATCTATTCTCTATATTTCTCTCACCTTAATTAATATAATCAATCTCTTCATTTTATTCCCTATTTTTAGTATTATTTTTTTACTAATGCTGTGTTAGAATCTTGCTTTTTAATCATGCATTTCAAAACATTGTTTTTAATAAACTAAAATTTAATCTACCCTGAGACGTCATTGCTAGTTTCCTAACGAGATCATGTTGGGACAGATCCTATTTAAACTTGGAACATAGTACATTTCCTTTGGGAGGAAACTGAAAGCTTGAAGCAGAGAGATTTGAGAACCTTAGTTTAATTTAAGTTTGAGGGAACTAAGCCTCACCTTCATTAGGGACAATGAAGACTTTAAGTTTGGGGGTGAGGCAAGCCCGCAGAGTGATATGTGAAGAGCATATTTCAAAATAAAAAAAAAGAAAAAGAGTGAGTAAAATAAAAATCAAACATTCTGGGTAAAAATGAAACGACAAAAGAGTGAATAGCCATGGGTATTCAAAGTATTCCGCTCGCCACCCAATCAAACGCAAGCTTAAGATATTTCAGTACTTAGAGGTAGAGTTTTATGCTCAAACGAGCCATGCTAAGACTACAGAATTGCCGCCATACGAAAAATTTTACTCAAAGGAACCCAAATAAATGAGCCTCAGACAGAATGATTTGAACAAAGTTAAATTAACCAAAAAGGGGTTGATTGACCTATGTTAGAGTCAGAAGTTTCTAAGCTATGGGGTGTGCATTGAACTAAGGGCAATTAGAAGAAGAAATTAGATGAGATTGAAGGGACTCAAGTGAAAAAGAAAATGTGATGATTAAGCGTATGGCGTATTAAGACAATTGCATCTAAAAGAATAATTTTTTTTAGCAAGAGGAAAAGCCTGGCATTATGATAAGCATTTACTAATTAGCGGTCATTACACCTATAAAAGCATCGCTCAAGATGGGCAATGATTCAAGTTTGAGGGGTTTTATGACTCTCAAATAGAGTCAGAATTATAGATAGTCTTCGATCATTGTTTGAGTTTATTGTTGAAAATCCAATGCAAAAAAGGCAAATATAATGAGAAAAAGGTGAAAATAGCTAAAGCGTGGAAAATTGAGAGATATGAGTTATAGCACGGAAAATGGCAGAATTAGCACACTTAGCGCTTATTTAGCAAAGCTTATGCTGATAAACTGTTTTGGTAGGAAAATGCGATGCGGAGTTGAGAATCAAGACGTGCATTTGCTAGTGTAGCAACGTTCGGAGAAGCCCCAAGGTGCCATAAATGCAATAAGGAAAGAATTAAATGAAAGCAAGATGTTGACTAACCAGACACTAGAGAGACAAATTGCTAAAATCAAGAGATTCTTTCCTTAAACACACAAACATAATTGGAAAATTCATACAAGGAATGATATCATGTCGATCGATCCGTGCCTATTCTAGAAGATTCGACGGATGATTATAAAAGGAGACCTCTGTAATAGCATTAAAAGAGGGCGAGGTTGGAGAGTTTTACATTGTTATTCTCTATTTTTCTTATTAGACTCATTTCATTTAAGCAATATTATTTCAGCATGTTTTCCATGTCATTATCTGTATTTCTTGTTTGCATGATGAACTAATTTCTTAAAAGCAACACTAGGCAAAAGTGGTTAGTTTTAGCATGTGTTAAGAGGAATAGGAAGGGCATAAGTAGAGCATGTTAACTAGGAGCAAATATCAACAGTAAGTGTCAACCAGCCATCCACATGCACTAATAGGTTGTAAATCGGAAGAGGAAATAACCTAAGTCTAGTGTGCATGTTCAGTAGGTTAGTATTAAGTCTTTAAAACTTTAAATCGGAGCTTAGGAATAATCGCGTAATTACTGCATATGTCGTGCCGGCTGATCATTACATAGACTTGCGGCGAAACTCGGGCTTGATGGGAACGGAAGCGGAAGCGGAAGTTTAAGTGGCATAGTATGATATTTACCCCTTACTGCAGGTTTCTTTATAACGCATTGCTAATTCTTTCCACGAGTACCCTGGTTTAGCCTTATTCTCTACAATCTGTTTTACAACTGTTTTTAATTCATTTATGCTATTCAACCATAATCAATCACAACAACCATTCGTTTATTTCTGTTTAATTCTAAACATCACCTTAGATAAATCACAATCCCTGTGGAGATCGATAATTAAGTTATTACTTATTGCAGACCGTGTATACTTGCGAGAGTGCGAGTTTATTGTACAGGAGGCAACTAGGTTTTTCGCAGTCAACTAACTTGTTTAACTAATCACAAGAATAGGATGTAGTGCAAAGGTAATAACAAGGGAATTCGCTCAATGAACTTACCGTTTACAAAGGTGGAAAACATCAAGCAATTACTTAAGCCAGCATTACCTGTGTAGAAGAAAAGCAAGGAAATTCCTTATCCACTACTCCTGGAAGGGCAAATCGAGGTAAAGAGTATAGCATTATCGCTTCCAAGGTCGATATGTTGAACAATTGATATGGAAGGCGAAACGCATTCTTGGAATGTGGACATCCAGTGGTAAACATCACTGCCTTGCCAAGCAAGAAACACATTGTTTGAAAAATTGAAGAAAAAAAAGTGGAAATTATTAAAATTCAATTTGAAAAAAAAATACGAGGGCGAAAATTATATATATCTCTTACTTCAAAAGATTCTATGTTAAAAATTTTAGAATTTAGTTTAGAATTCGTATTTAATTTTTATTTAAATGTTAATAAACTATTGGTTGAAAATAGGAAGACTTGATTGCAAAACATGTTTATACGCTAAAAAGCGCAGTCAAAGAAAATCAAGTAGCTTAAGAATCGGCTCGTAACAGTAATAAACCAGCCAGTCGCAAATCGTAGAAAGGTAATTAACCATCGAACTGTTGCGATTCATTTTACTCCTATAAATAATATAATTGCGTTGGCGTCTTTATGCTTTTTGAATTTTCAAACCCTAACAATTTTTTGAGAAAATTCTTCGAGCAAATTCTGTAGAATTAAAAATTAGCAGTAAGAATCACTTTCAAAATTAATGGCATTCAAATTGGAAATCACTTAAGCCCAATCTGTGGAGAACTCTGTTGAACAAAGCATTCCTAAGCAACTTGCCACGCAAGGAACCGAATCAGTTACGTCTGAACCTGAGCTGAGAATTGAGGATATTGCAAATTTTTGGCAGGAAATCGTTGCGAGAATTGAGGAGATGTCTGAAGAATCAACCCTAATTACTGAAGGGTCGATGGTGAGGAAGGATCGAGCCATGTAGGTGTGGGGGGTACGGTGGCACCTCCAATTGTCGGGGCAGTATATGCAGAAGGAATGAAGCAAGAATCAAAATTTGGTAAAACTTCAACACCTATGGAAGTTCCCACGCTTAAGGATGTAAGGGAAAGTGTTGAAGAGCACAGAGTTTCTAAAGAATTAGAGAGGAAGAGGGAAATAGAAGAGGAGGTTTAAAAGCGAGCCAAGGAGGCAGAAGAGCGCGGCTGGTTATGAAAGTAGCCAGGTAGATATAAGAATATGAAGAAAGAGCGAAGAGAGCATTAGAAGAGGAAAACGCAACATTCGTAAAGCGTTTGTGATAGCTCTAAAATAGAGCATGTAACAGCCTAGGTTTTCGTCTCGGTTCTTCAGGTATGTTTTCCAGTTAATTCTGTTGTTTTGTTGGGCCGTTAGGGCAGTTATAGCCTCGAGGGGTATTTTGGTAATCTTACCCCTACGGCCAGTTTGGTAATTTTTTGAGCTTCAGGGTTGTTCCTGCATTTTAATGAGTCTTGGGCTGTTTTTACATTTTCAGGGCATCAGGGTTAGTTTTACAAGATTTGAAGAGAAAAAGCTTTTGCTGCTTGGGAATTAAAAGGGAATTAAAAGAAAACAAAAAGGTAAAAAAAAAAAAAATAAAGGTTTGAGTTTTGAAGGATCAAAGCCGCACAAATGCCTTCCCTTCTCCTTTAGTTGATCTCTTCATCCTCTCCATCATCACCGAACAGCCCCATCGTCGAGCCCTAGCCGTCGATCGCCATCGCCAAGATCTTCAACTCACCGAGTAGCCACGCCGCCTCGCCGTTCCTCCCACACCCAGCCGCACGCATTGCCCATCGCTGCTGCACATCCATCTGTGCCTCACGCACCAGCCCATCACGATTGCTGTCGCCCGCCCTTGCGCAGACGCATAGCCTGCAAGTCGATCGTAGCCTACGGCCGCACCGTGTCGCCTAGCCCCGCTGTTGCACACGCCAGTACCGTACATGCTCATAATGCCCAGCCGCTCTACAGCGACATGCCCCACATCGCCTCGCCATGCCAACTGCAGGCGAGCAGCCCGCCTCGCCCAGCCTCGCAGCTGCACAGCCGCACGCCTGTGCCATGGCGCCTGCCATCGCTGCTGCCTGCACACGCTTGCCGAGCTAGCCTCGTGTCAGCACAGTAGTGTAGTGTCCTCGCAGTAGCCGAGGCTTTATGGTGCTGAGCCTCCCATTCAGTTTGGGTAACTTCTGTTCCCGATCCTTGTTGCTTTTGGTTAGCTTAGATGATTAGTAGCTTCTTAGATTTTAATTGGTTGTAATACTGTTTGTCTAGGTTGATTTTTAGGGTTGGTTATCTGCAGCTCAAGGAGCATACATATTGTCTGTTCTGTATCCATTTCAAGTAAGGGTTCTTTGTCGTGGGTTGTGTGGACCCTACGTATCTTCCATTGATTGTATGCTTGCCTACTTGTCTTACTGTCTTACGAGCATGTGTTAGTGGATAGGTTCTTATGATGTTTGGCCGTATTCACTGCACGTACTATCCTGTTATGTCGATACCTTGTGAATGACTTGTTAGGGCCTGACATGTAGAACTGTTGTAACTTGAGACTATAGTATCCAACTAGGGTACCTTTTATGCATGCTCGATGACTGTTGGTTGCTATTTAGAATCTAGTCCTTTCTACTCTTAGTTAGATTTGTTAGGTTGTCATCATCCAGAGGCTGAGAGCGGGCATGACGTATGTTGTCCCCACTGGTTCGGGACTAACGAGGATAGATTCCCTCAACCGATAGTCGGTTGTGGAGTAGCTTTCACTCCGACATAAGCCTAGTCTGTAGCCTGCTTGAGCAAGGTCCTTTCCTTGGTGTAAGCCTACCTTGGGACGACCTTTGGCTTCAGGCGTTGGTGTGAACAGGCTCCCACAGTTGGGTGCCGAGGGCCTCCCATCAGCTGTGGATCAGTGGACACCATTCCGAGTCTAGTTAGGCATGCGTACCTAGATTGGTGTAGTTTGTGCAGGCCTACATTTACCCAATTTCCAGCAGCATTCGATGTGCGCGCACACGCATTAGATGCCGAGAGGACGGCTCCCTCGGGCTAATGTCGTCAGTACACCATCCCGTTCCTATTTAGAGCCAGACACTTGGGGACTCACCCTTGTGTCAAGGATCAATTAGAGAGCTGATCACCTAGCCGAGAGTTAGAGATTCTCGAGTTTGGGAGTTACATTGATAACTCAAATTTCTGCAATTGGTTGGTAAGCTGTATTGCATGTATGCTAAGGGGCTAGATGATGTGGTTCTTACGTACTGTACCCCGGTTGGGGATTCTTACTGAATGCCATTGACTCACCATTTTCTGTAGTTTTCCATCAGGTAACTTGGGATAGCACTGGGACGGCTAAAGGAGGAGCTGGATGATCATGGACGTCCGCTAATTTTTATTTGTTATTGTTGCTTGTTTCAGCATGTAGGATAAAATTTTTCTTAAATAGGATTTCGTGTGTTTTAAATTGTTAATTAACTCTAGCCAAAGGCTTATCTGTTTTAACTTTTATGGATTTTGATTGAGAACTATTTTCTTTGGATTGAACAAAGCAGGTTTTCTATTTAAAATGTGAATGTTATTGTATTTGAATCATGCACGTTGAGTAAGAACCATTTTTTGGACTATTTTAGAGTCCGGTTTTTATAGTTGGTATTAGAGCTCAGAGTCATAGATTCTGTAGACTTACCTACTGAGTTAGGTCGTTTTCTCCATGATCATCAGCACTCCAACAGTAGTCAGGTATGTTTACAAGTTAATTATTTTAAGAGTTTTGCTTACAGTAATTGCATCTAGCTTACATGTCTTTTACTTATTGACAGTGGTGTTGGTCCGAGCATGGACTAACTCAGTATGGTTTGGTGTAGATTGCGAGATATGCCGATTACACATAGTGGAGCTGGGACGTCAGCTGCCGCCAACAGAATGCTGAAAAGACCACGTCTAGAGCTATCCTGACCGTGAGACCACCTTTGGCCCCGACTGGTGTCTTACCGAGGAGAGGAGCAGAGGCTGTTCTGCCTCAGAGTGCTGCTCCTGGAGCAGAGTTTGCCGTGGCCATGCGTGAGATGGTTACGGGCATGTTTACCAAGTAGAGAGCCAAGACTCAAGCACTTTTAGCAGCACAGCAGGTAAAGACCCGGGCACAAATGGCCCAGTTTGCTTAGTTGTTCCACCAGGCATCGCCAGAGGTTTATGTAGTGTCGCCTGGTGGCGCGGTAGTTCCTCTAGTAGGGCAGAGAGTGACTCCAGCTCCATCAACTCAGTAGGAGCCTGTTGTTGAGCCAGAGATTCCTGAAGGTGCCACCGAGGGTGGAAAGTGGCTCAAAGACTTTGTGAAGTGGAAGCCCAGAGAGTTTGATGCATCCGAGAACCCACTAGTGGCAGCAAAATGGCTTGCTTACCTAGAGTATATTTTCTAGGTTATGGGTTGCCCGGATGTACAGAGGCCTAGATGTATAGCTCATGTTTTGACCGAGACAGCTATCTGATGGTGGCAGTCCACTGACGGAGCCAGACCGATAGGGTCCCCACTGCCCACTTGAGAGTTCTTCAAGACTGAGTTTCATACTCAATACATCAGTGAAGAAGCCCAGCAGAAGATGGTAGAGGCCTTTACAAATCTGAAACAGGGAGAGAATACCATTGTCGGGTATGAGAAAAGATTTTTGAAGCATAGCTATTTTGGTCCAGAACTGATTGCTATAGAGGAACTGAAGATAAAGAAGTTTATTGGAGGACTTAGGATGGAGGTTGCTCAGGATGTTCGAGCACTCGCTCCAGAGACTTATGTCAAGGCCGTGGCTTTGGCCAAGACTTACAGTAGGAAGTATCCGATTGTGAAAGCCTCTATTGCAGGAGTTTAGAGTGCGACACCCAGTTCTGGTCAGAAAAGGAAGTTTGAGTCTTCTAGGACTTTCTGGCAGAGAGGTCAGCAGCAGCGCCGTTAGGGCCAGTTCCAGGGCAGAGATTAGAGACGACAGCAGGGTCGTCAGCAGGGTGCAGTTAGACAGCCACCCCAGTGTCAAACTTGTGGCAGAGCTCATTATGGTTTATCTAGAGCATCTCCCAGAGCGTGTTACAAATGTGGTATGGAGGGGCACATTGCCAGAGTGTACCCACAGGTTGGAATAGATAACAGACCGGCTCAGCAGTAGGGCTGCGTGTTTGCCACGACTCGACAGGAGGTCGAGAGAAGTGATATGGCTGTCATAGGTACCTTGCTTATTTTGAGTCATTATGCATTTGTATTGTTTGATTCGGGCTCGACCCACTCGTTTATCTTTGCATCGTTTGTTAGACAAGCTTGTCTGAAACTAGAAGTTCTAGGGTTCGAGTTGTGTGTTGCAACTCCTTCGAGAGTTAGTATAGTTGCTAGTGAGAAAGTTAGAGGCGGTCAGATCCTGGTATTCGGAGAGCTGTTAGCAGCTACCCTCATAGTTCTGCCTATGAGTGGGTTTGATGTGATCTTTGGTATGGAGTGGTTAGCAAAGAACTACGCGTTGATTAATTGCCGCCAGAAAGAAGTCGTGTTCAGGCCGCCCAAGAAGCAGAGTTTCAAGTTTTACTGTGTCCAGAGCAGAGTGTGTCTGCCGTTGATTTTGCATTGAAATGTCATCGTTTGTTAGCTCGAGGAGCTTGAGGTTATTTGGCAAAATGTCTAGGGAAGGTTGCCATTCGTTGACTGTTGATCAAGTACCAGTGGTTCAAGAGTTTACAGATGTGTTTCCTAAGGAGTCACCAAGTTTGCCTCCGCCGAGAGGAGTGGACTTCACAATTGAGCTCGAACCGGGGACTCTCCCCATCTCGAAGGCTCCGTACCGCATGGCGCCAGCTGAGTTGAAAAAGCTAAAGGTTCAGTTGCAGGAGATGCTAGATAGAGGGCTCATCCGTCCGAGTGTGTCCCCGTAGGGAGCACCTGTTTTGTTTGTAAAGAAGAAAGATGGTTCGATGCACCTTTGCATAGACTACATGAGTTAAACAAAGTTACAGTGAAGAACAAGTACCTGTTTCCTAGCATTGACGATTTGTTTGATCAACTTCAGGGAGCTTCTATGTTCTCCAAGATAGATTTGAGGTTAGGTTATCATAAGTTGAGGATTAGGGATGCAGACATCCCCAAGACGGCGTTCACGTCGAAGTATGGTCATTATGAGTTTGTGGTCATGTCTTTCAGGCTGACCAACGCTCCAGGACCATTTATGGACATGATGGATAGGGTGTTCAAGGCATTCTTGGACAGCTTTGTCATCGTGTTCATAGATGATATTTTGATTTATTCTAAGACTAAAGAAGACCATGCCCTACATCTGAGGCAAGTTTTAGCATCTCTGAAAGAGAATAAATTGTATGCCAAGTTCTCCAAGTGTGACTTCTGGTTAGAGTAAGTTTCCTTCCAAGGTAACGTGGTTTCTAGAGACGGTATTATAGTGGACCCCGCTAAGATTAATGCAGTGAGTTAGTGGACCAGGCCAACTACCGTTGCAGAGATTCGTAGCTTTCTGGGTTTAGCTGGCTATTACCGACATTTTGTTAAGGACTTTTCAGCTAAAGAAGCACCTCTTACTTGGTTGACGAGGAAAGGTGTTGAGTTTTTTTGGGGTGTCAGTTGTGATAAGAGTTTTGCTACGTTGAAGAACAGTTTGATGTCAGCCCCAGTTTTGGCAGTTCTGGAGGGAACAGGTGGTTTTGTAGTGTACAGTGATGCTTCCAAGTCTGGCTTAGGTTGCGTGTTGATGCAGCACGGTAAGGTAATTGCGTACGCTTCTCGTCAGTTGAAGCCCTATGAGCAAAATTACCTGACTCATGATATGGAGTTGGCAGCAATTGTCTTTGAACTAAAGATTTGGAGACATTATCTGTACGGTGAAAAGATTCAGATGTTCACGAACCACTAGAGTCTCAAGTACTTCTTCACTCAGAAGGAGTTAAACATGAGGCAGAGAAGATGGCTTGAGTTGGTAAAGGATTATGATTGTGAGATCTTGTACCATCTGAGTAAGGCCAATATTGTGGCTGATGCCTTTAGTAGGAAGACATCGCATTCTACATCTTTGTTGAGTTCCCAGCTTCTATTGCGAAAAGAGTTTAAGCGAGCAAGTATAGCAGTGTTGTTGGGAGAGGTTACCGCCAGGGTAGCTCAGTTGACTATTCAGCCTTCAACCAGGCAGAGGATTATCGATGGCTAGCTGAGTGATCCCTAGTTGAGCGGATTGATTACCAGGGTTCAAGTAGATAGAGATTTTGATTTTGTGGTAGCACTAGATGGTGGTTTGAGATTCAAAGAACGCCTTTGTGTGCCGGAAGATGCCGGACTGCGAGCTGAGTTGCTTACCGAAGCTCATAGTTCCCTATTTACTTGGCACCCAGGTGGTACCAAGATGTATCAGGATCTTAAGCAGACCATCTAGTGGAGCAACATGAAGAGAGAAATTGCAGATTTTGTTAGCAGGTGTCTCACTTGTCAGCAAGTGAAGGCTCCAAGACAAAAACCAGCAGGTTTTTTGCAGCCACTGAGTGTGCCTCAGTGAAAGTGGGAGGAGATCTTCATGGACTACATTTTTGGGTTATCGAGGACACCAAGAGGGTCTACTAAGATCTGGGTTGTTATTGACCGGTTGACCAAGAATGCGCACTTCATTCCTGGGAGGACCACTTATACCGTAGAGCAGTGGACACTATTATTCTTGGACCAGATCGTTCGGTACCATGGGGTGCCAACAAAGATTGGGTCTGATTGGGTTTCTCGATTTACTTCGCATTTTCGGAGAGCACTCTAGAAAGGCTTGGGCACTTAGTGTAGTTTCAGTACCGCGTTTCATCTTCAGACAGATGGTTAGACAGAGAGAGTGAACCAAGTTTTGGAGGATATGTTGTGAGTCTGTGTATTGGACTTTCCGAGCAGTTGGGACCAGTACCTATATTTGATGGAGTTTGCTGACAACAGTAGTTATCAAAAAACTATTCAGATGGCTCCATTTGAGGCTTTGTATGGCAAACATTGTAGGTCTCCAGTGTATTGGGAAGAGGTTGGTCACAGACAGGTTTGGGGTCCCGAGTTGTTACAGATGACTAATGACACAGTTTAGAAGATCAGGTCTCGCATGTTGACAGTGCAGAGTAGACAGAAAAGCTATGGTGATGTTCGACGTAGAGACTTAGAGTTTGAGGTGGGTCAGCATGTGTTTCTTAAAGTGGCACAGATGCGTGGTGTTCTGAGGTTTGGTAAGCATGGAAAGTTGAGTCCCAGGTTCAATGGTCCCTTCAAGATCCTTGAGTGGATTGGTTCAGTTGCTTACCGTTTGACTTTGCCCCCGTCCTTGGCAGCAGTGCAAAGGACGAACAGCCCTTCCTTCTCCTTTAGTCGATCTCTTCATCCTCTCCATCATCAACGAACAGCCCCACCGTCGAGCCCTAGCTACCGATCGCCATCGCCAAGATCTTTGCCTCACCGAGCAGCCACGCCGCCTCACTATTTTGCCCATACCCAGCCGCACGCATCGCCCATCACTGCCTCACAGCCCCACACACGCCGTCTGTGCCTCACGTACCAATCCATCGCGATCACTGCTGCCTGCCTTTGCTCAGACGCACAGCCTGCAAGCTGATCGCAGCCCATGGCCGTACCATGTCTCCCAACCCCGCTGCCACACACTATCGCCTCGACCAGCTGCTTCACAGAGACACACCCCGCATCGCCTTACCGTGCCAGCCGCAGACGAGCAGCCAGCCTTGTCTAGCCTCGCAGCTGCACAGTCGCATGCCCATGCCGTGCCGCTTGCCCTCGCTGCTACCCGCACACGCTCGCCTAGCCATCCCTATGATAGCGCAGCCGTGTGGTGTCCTCGCCGTAGACGAGGCCTCGTGGTGCCAAGCCTGCCATTTTGTTTGGGTAACTTCTGTTCCCGACCCCTGTTGCTTTTGGTTAGCTTAGATGATTAGTAGCTGCTTAGATTTTAATTAGTTGTAATACTGTTTGTTTGGGTTGGTTTTTGTGGTTGGTTATCTGCAGCTCAAGGAGCATACATATTGTCTGTTCTGTATCTATTTCAGGTAAGGGTTCCTTGTCGTGGGTTGTGTGGACTCTGCGTATCTTCCATTGATTGTAGGCTTGCTTGCTTGCCCTACTATTTTACGAGCATGTGTTAGTGGATAGGTTCTTTTGATGTTTGGCCGTATTGACTACACGTACTATCATGTTATGTTGATACCATGTGAATAATCTGTTAGGCCAGAACTGTTGTAACTTGAGACTATAGTATCCTGCTAGGGTACCTTTTTGTAAGAACCCGACTCTAAAAATAGTTCTAAACCTGGTTCTTACTCAACATGTATGTATGTAAAAACATTTAAAACAGTATGGACAACTTATGGAAATAAAACTCATCGAATTGTAACATCCAAACATAATCTTATTAAAACTAAACAAGTTCCTGGCCAGTAATTTATTCGAAAACCATAAATAGTTTAAGCCACAATAAGAAAATCTTCCTATGGACTCCGTGTCCAACTACATGCTGAATAATCAAATAAAAAAAGACATAACAAAGTGCGCCAGCAGCTCCCATGATCATACAGCTCATCCTTTAGTCATCCCGGTGCTGTCCCAAGTTACCTGGTGGAAAAACCACAGAAAATAAGGGTGAGTACAAAGGCACTCAGAAAGAATCCCCAACTGGGGTACAATACGAAACAACATCTCATCTAGCATTCAAGTATACATGAAAATAGTTACCAACACAGAAAACCCTGGGATGAGTTGTCAATACAACCCCTGAATCATCGGAAGTCTTTTACTTCCGGCTTTGTGATCAGCTCAATAACTGATCCCAATAGATATCCTCAAAGGTCTCTTACCCTCGGCCAAATGATCAACTTAAATGCTGATCCCAAATAGATATCCTCGAAGGTCTCATACCCTCGGCCAAGTGACCAACTCAAAAGCTAGTCCTGACCAGCTCTCCAAACTAGTCCTGAGACATCCGGGAGAGTACCCATGTCTGGCTCTAAACTCGAAAAGGGAAAGGTGTAGTCACGAACATTAGCCCGAGAGAGCTCTCCTCCCAGCGCCTAACGCGTGTGCATGCACACCACATGCTGCTGCAAACTACGTAAATGTAGGGGCCTAAGGACAAACTACGTCGGTCTAGGTATGCATGCCTAAAGACTCAGAATCAGTGTCACTGATCTACAGTAGTGCGGGGCCCTCGGCACTCAACTGTAGCAGCCTGAATACCACCGATGCCTGAAGCTAAGAATCGGCCAAGGTAGGTTGCACCATTGGCAGGGTTCCACTCTAGTAGGCTACAGACTAGGCTTATGCTGGTGTGGTAGCTACTCCATACTCGACTGCCGGGGGTAAAGAATATGTCCTCGCAGCCCGACCGGTGGGGACACATACGTTGGTCCGCTCTCAGCCTCTGGATGATGACATCCTAACAAGTTCTAACTAAGATCATTCAACCCTGTTTCCTAACAATTAAACATGCTCAACAATATATAACCCTAGCATGGTTGTAAGAACCCGACTCTAAAAATAGTCCTAAAGCTGGTTCTTACTCACCATGCATGAATGTAAAAACATTTAAACTAGTATGGACAACTTATGCAAATAAAAACTCATTGAAATTAAAACATCCAAACCAATCTCATTAAAATAAAACAGGTTCCTGGCCAGTAAATTTATTCAAAACCACAAATAGTTTAAGCCACAATATGCAAAATCTTGCTATGGACTCCGTGTCAAACTACATGCTGAATAATTAAATAAAAAGACATAACAAAGTGATCTAGCATCTCCCATGATCATGCAGCTCCTCCTCTAGCCGTCCTAGTACTGTCCCAAGTTATCTGGTGGAAAAAGCACAAAAAATAAGGGTGAGTACAAAGGCACTCAGTAAGAATCCCCAACCGTGGTACAGTACGAAACAACACCTCATCTAGCATTCAAGTATACATGCAAACAGTTACCAACACAGAAAACCCAGGTATGAGTTGTCAATACAACCCCTGAATCATCAAAAGTCTCTTACTTCTGGCCTAGTGATCTGCTCAACAACTGATCCCAGCAGATATCCTCGAAGGTCTCTTACCCTCGGCCAAATGATCAACTCAAAAGCTGATCCCAAATAGATATCCTCGAAGGTCTCATACTCTCGACCAAGTGACCAACTCAAAAGCTGGTCCTGACCAGCTCTCCAAACTGGTCCTAGGACATCCAGGAGAGTACTCGGTGTCTGGCTCTAAACTCAAAAATGGAAAGGTCTACTCACGAACATTAGCTTGAGGGAGCTCTCCTCCCGGCGCCTAACGCATGTGCGCGCACACCACATGCTGCTGGAAACTGCATAAATGTGGAGGCCTAAGGACAAACTACGCTAGTCCAGGTACGCATGCCTAAAGACTCGGAAGCAATGTCCCTGATCTACAGTAGTGTAAGGCCCTCGACACTCAACTATAGCAGCTTGAATACCACTGATGCCTGAAGCTAAGAACCGGCCAAGGTAGGCTTGCACTATTGGCAGGGTTTCGCTCTAGCAGGCTATAGACTAGGCTTATGTCGGTGTAGTAGCTACTCCACACCTGGCTGTCGAGGGTAAGGAATCTGTCCTCACAGCCCAACTTGTGGGGATACATACATTGGTCCACTCTCAGCCTCTTGATGATGACATCCTAACAAGTTCTATCTAAGATCATTCAACCCTGTTTCCTAACAATCAAACATGCTCAACAACATATAACCCTAGCATAGTACTACGAGCTTAAACAGGAAAATCAAGGCATGCTGGAAGAACAAACCTAGCATGGCACTAACATGTGGAAACAGGATCATTACATGCTAGCAGAACAGAACAACATACAATCATATCCACTAGCATGCTCGTAAACAGTAAACATGCACAAGAACACAATCAATGAATATTTTGTAGGGCCCACATAACCCCAGTAAGAAATCCTTACCTAGAAGGCAAGCGAATAAACACAAATAGATAATGCTCCTTGAGTTGAAGAACTAACAGACCTAACAATCAACAATTAACAAGCACGAATTAATTACGCTAACTAACAACTCAGAAGCTAGAACGACTAAACACAACAAGGCTCAGGAAGGAGTTACTCAAAATCTGAGAAGAACTGGCTCGACAGCGAGGCCTCGACGAAGGCGAAGGCGAAGGCAATGGCAAGCTCTCGGTAAGGCTTACGGCGAAGCAATAGATGGCTCGGTGAAGTGGACGAGGAATCGCGAGTCAACGTGGACGAAGGGCTCGCTGGGGCAAAACTTCAAAGGTGAACGCAGCATAGTGGATCGACTCGAACAAGCGGACAGGTGAGGTTTCGGCTCTGTACGAACACTGACTCGACATTAGGCCAAGAAAACCAACAGAGAACTAGAAGAGCTCGACGAAACGTACCTGAGGTGAACAGGGCTGCGATGCGAGATCGCGAGCGTGCGATCTACAATTCAGCTGTGTGATCGGTAGCTAGGACAGGAGATCGCGATGCTGTGTGGAGCGAGGCGAAGGCGATGGAGAAGGCTTGCAATCGGAACTGGGCAATTAGGCGAGGTCGATCGCGTGATGGATGAGGTTTTTCCAGCGGGATTTTGGGTGGAGGTGTTCTCGGCTGTGGGAGAAGAAATAGAGCTTTTACGTTTTTCAGACAAATGAAGAGTGCGGCTAGTCTTAAGGGTTCGGAAAAAAGAGAAGGGTTTAATGAGAATGTGGCACGTGTCTTAATGGGTTCCGGCTTCGAGTCCTAGCAAAGGTACTTTAATCAAATAATTTCTTTATTTTTCCCTTTTAACCAAAAGAACTCCCAAAATTTCCAAGATGCAACTCTAACCCTGGAAACCTGAAACCGAGAAGTAACCAAACTCAGTAAATAATAGAAATAACCCTGAAACCCTGGAAAATTATGAAATTACCCCTGAAGGAAAAATTATCGAAATACCCCAAGAGGCTCAAACTGCCCTAACGGGCCAACCGAACAACTGAAACAGCAACAGAACATACCTGGAGAACCCCAATGGAAAACTGGGATGTTACAATATTCCCTCCTTTTAAGACTTTCGTCCTCGAAAGTCCTAAAATTGGAACAACTCCGGATAATGCGTCCTCATCTCATCCTCTAGCTCTCAAGTCTCTTCCTCTACCCTCTGATTTCTCCACTAAACCTTAACCAAATTGATCTCCCAGTTACGCAAAGTCTTGCAATCCTGGGCTAGAATCTGCACTAGCTTCTCTTCAAAGCTCAAATCCTCGTTTAGCTCTAACGGCTCAAAGTCAACTACGTGCGAAGGATCTGCCACATACTGTCTTAACATAGAAACGTGAAAGACGTTATGCTTTGCTGCCAAAGACGGGGGCAAGGCCAAACGATAAGCCACTGGGCCGATCCGCTCAAGGATCTCAAAAGGCCCTACAAACCTGGGACTCAACTTGGCCCGCTTACCAAACCTCAAAACTCTACACATCGGTGCCACTTTCTGCTAGCCCACCTCAAACTCCAGGTCTCGACGCCGAACATCGGAGTAACTTTTCTGCCTACTCTGAGCTGTCAACATACGAGCCCTGATCTTCTGCCCTACGTCTTTAGTCATCTGCAACAGCTCAGACCCCAAAACCCGTCTGTCACTAGCCTCCTCCCAGAACACTGGAGATCTGCATCGCTTACCATACAAAGCCAAAAACGGAGCCATCTGAATCGTCGACTGATAACTGTTGTTGTAAACGAACTCCATCAGATACAAGTATTGATCCCAACTGCCTGGAAAGACTAAAACAGGCCCACAACATATCCTCGAGGATCTGGTTCACCCTCTCAGTCTGACCATCTGTCTGAGGGTGAAAAGCGGTACTGAAGTTGCACTCGGTTCCCAAACCCTTCTGGAGCGCTCTCCAGAAGCGAGAAGTGAATCAAGAATCACGATCTGAAATGATCCTCGCTGGCACACCACGGTATCGGACTATCTGATCAGAGAACAACTGTGCCCACTACTCCACGGTATAGTTGACTCTACTGGGGATGAAGTGTGCACTCTTAGTCAGCCTATCCACAACAACCCTGATACGAATCAGACAACCGAACCATTGTAGAAGAAAAGGAAGTGAATCGCAATTTGAGAAATTCACGGATATTTTGAAACAAATTCACATCAACTTTCTATTGGTTGATGCGCTTCGACAAATGTCGAACTGCATGAAGTTCTTGAAGGATGCACTTAAGGAAAAGAGCAAATTTGAAGAATTCAAGGTAGTATCATTGAACGAGGAATGTAGTGTGATTGTTCAAAATAAAATCTCAAAGAAAGAGGTTGATCCTAGGCAGTTTACCATTGTAGTCAAGATTGGTAGTAATCATATTGGGCGAGCACTTTGCAATTTAAGTGCTAGCATCAATTTACAAAAAGTTTGGAATAAGTGAAGCTAGGCCCACAACAGTAACAATTGAGCTGGCTAATAGGTCAATAACTCGCCCTATTGGAAAGATTGAAGATATATTGGTTTAGGTTGACAAGTTCATTTTTCCAGCAGACTTCATCATTCTTGACTACGAAGCAGATCTAGAAGTCCCAATTATTCTGGGATGACCATTTTTTAGAACTGGATGAACATTGATAGATGTTTATGAAGGAATAATTACGTTGAGAATGAACGAGCAGCAGATTGAGTTCAACATATTCGATTCAATGAAGCAGCCTAACACTGAGGAAACTTTCAATGTTAGCCAATTGGAAGTGTTGTTGAATGAAGCAATCATGATTGAGCAACAGAAAGAGATGCTAACCATTGTCTATAATACAGAGGAAGTAGAGGAATTGTAGGACGATGCATTGGAGGATGCGATAAATGGAGTGCCCTACTATGAAGCGGTCGATGTGGGAATGAAAGTCAACTCACTGCAGCGCCCCTCAATTGATGAACCTCCAATGCTAGAATTAAAACCTCTCCCTGAGCATCTGAAGTACGCCTACCTTGGAGAAATCGAGACATTACCAATTGTCATATCCTCACAGCTAACATCAGAGCATGAGAAACTACTATTAGAATTACTCATGCAACACACAAAAGCAATTAGATAGACTTTAGCGGATATAACAGGCATTAATCCTACATTCAGTATGCACAAAATCATTCTAGAGGATAATGCCGAGACTTCAGTGGAACATCAAAGACGATTGAAGCCCGCCATGAAGGAGGTAGTGAAGAACGAAATCTTAAAATGGCTTGACACTAGGGTCATCTACCCCATATCAGATAGCCATTGGGTCAGTTCAATTCAATGCGTGCCCAAGAAAGGAAACACCACCGTCGTTCGCAACGAGAAAAACGAGATGATTCCAACATGAACAGTTACAGGATGGCGAGTGTGCATGGACTACCGCAAGTTGAACAAAGCTACAAAGAAAGATCATTTCCCCTTACCTTATATAGACCAAATGTTGGATCACATCGCAGAGAAGGATTATTATTGTTTTCTGGATGGATATTCAGGCTATAATCAGATCACCATCGACGCTAAGGATCAGGAGAAAACCACTTGACAAGGTTGTCGAAGCCCTCTAAAATAAATACTGATTTACTAACTCTAACTTGTAGAAATAGTGGAACCAGGTCGAATCCCAAAGGAGCTATGAAATAATTTCTCAATGTTAAACAAATAAAAAGGGGGGTTTTGAATATTTTGAATGAAATCCTATGTAAAATAATAGAAATAAATAAAATAAACAATTTAGCGAAAACTTCCAATTCAAGGGTTTAGTTTAATCCAACTATAGTTTTGATCATAGGCTGCAAAATAATATTTAAATTTCTTGAATTCAAGGAATTAGTCTACCTACTTGGAAAAGCCACAATAGGCAATTGTTC
>JBBMKA010040406.1:0-21815 GCA_037833695.1 Sechiopsis laciniata | reverse complement strand
ATGCCAACGTTTTGTCTTTTCTTTGTAAAGCTTCGCATTCTCATAAGAAAACAATCTTAATTCCTCTAATTTCAGCAGTTGCAGATTTTGCGCGGGCGAAATACTTGGCGAAGTCAAGTTCAACTCTTTTATTGCCTAATACACCTTATGTTCCAGCTCTAGAGGCAGATGACACGCTTTTTCGAAAACCAGGCGAAAAGGAGACATGCCCAAAGGTGTTTTGAAGGCTGTTCTGTATGCCCAGAAAGCATCGTCAAGCTTGCCCGACCAATCTTTTCGATATGGACTTACCATTTTTTCTAAAATTATTTTTATTTCGCGATTTGATATCTCTGCCTGTCCATTCGTTTGTGGGTGGTATGCTGTGGAAACTTTATGGCGAACATTATACTTTTCCAAAACGTTTGTTAGAGCCTTGTTGATAAAATGGGTGCCTTCATCTCTGATAAGTTCACGCGAAATTCCAAAACCTAGCGAAAATATTTTTCTGCAGGAATTTAATAACTATTTTTGCGTCATTTTTCGCACAAGCGATGGCCTCTACCCACTTCGAAACGTAATCAAAAGCGAGCAAAATATACTCATTCCCATTAGAGTTAGGGAAAGAACCCATAAAGTCGATTCCCCACACATCGAACAGCTCTACCTCTAATATGTACTTCAATGGCATTTCATCGTGCTTACCAATTGTTCCGAGTCTCTGACACTGGTCACACTGCTTTGCATAGTCATAACAATCCTTAAAAAATTTTGGCCAGTAATATCCCGCTTGGAAGACTTCCGCTGCTGTCTTCGTTCCCCCAAAATGGCCAGCGTAAGCGGCGCCATGGCCTTCTTCTACAATTGACTTCGCCTCTACCTCTGTTACGCACCTTCGAGTTATTTGGTCTGTACATTATTTGTAAAGGAAGGGTTCGTCCCAAAAGTATGTCTTAACATGGTGCAAGAACTTCTTCTTTTGTTGATATGTGATTTCTGTAGGAAATACTCTAGTAACCAGATAATTTGCAATGTCAGCAAACCAAGGTGGAGAAATATCATTGATCGTAAGCAATTGCTCATCTGGAAAGTGATCTCTAATTTCATTTTGCGACTGCGAACATTCGACATGTTCGATTCGTGATAAATGATCGGCGACAGCATTTTCGCAGCCTTTCTTGACCACAATTTCCAAATTGAATTCCTGAAGAAGTAAAATCCAGTGAAGAAGCTGTGGTTTGGCATCTGGTTTCTTGAATAAGTATTTGATTGCAGCATGATCTGTAAACACCGTTACCTTCGATCCAATCAGATAGCTGCGAAATTTTTCTAAAGCGAACACTACTGCTAGAAATTCTTTTTCGGTGGTGGTGTAGTTTCGCTGTGTTTCGCTCAGCATTTTGCCAGAATAATAGATTGGATGAACCAACTTTTCGCCTTGTTGTCCAAGCATTGCTTCAACAGAATAATCACTAGCATCGCATAGAAGGCAGAAGGGTTTTGTCCAATCAGGTGCCTTGATGATTGGTGCTGTTATGAGTGCTCGTTTCAATGTTTGGAAAGCGTTCGCGCAAGCGGAATCAAACTCAAACTTTTTGTTCAATGTCAGCAGCTCGCAAAGTGGTTTTGCTATTTTGAAGAAGTCCTTGATGAATCTGCGATAAAATCCTGCATGTCCCAAGAAGCTTCGGATTCCTTTTACGTTCTCTAGTCTGGCCAATTTTTTAATCACTTCAACTTTCGCTTTGTCGACCTCCATACCCTGATTTGAGATGTGATGACCCAAAATAATACCTTCCGTCACCATAAAATGGCATTTTTCCCAGTTGAGGACTAACTTGGTTTCTTCGCACCTTTTAAGAACTCGCTGAAGCTTCGCTAGAAAATCTTCAAAAGATGTTCCAAAAACTGTAAAGTCATCCATGAACACTTCCATGCATCATTCTATCAAGTCAGAGAAGATTGCTAACATACATCGCTGGAATGTAGCTAGGGCATTGCTTAAGCCGAACGGCATTCTACGGAAAGTGAAAATCCCGTAGGGAAAAGTAAAAGTTGTTTTCTCTTGATCTTCTGGATCAATCTTGATTTGGTTATACCCAGAGTATCTATCTAAGAAACAATAGTATTCTTGTCCAGCTACTCTATCCAACATTTGGTCGATATAAGGATTGGGAAAGTGATCCTTCTTCGTTGCAGCGTTGAGTTTCCGATAATCTATGCACACTCGCCAGCCCGAAACTGTTCTCGTTGGGATGAGTTCATTTTGTTCATTACATATCACGGTTGTGCTCCCTTTCTTTGGAATACATTGAACGGGGCTGACCCATTTGCTGTCGGAAATTGGATATATTACGCCAACATCTAACCACTTGATTATTTCATTTTTCACCACCTCCTTCATCGTTGGGTTCAATCTTCACTATCGATCAACTGAGCAAAAGCTTTCATCTTCGAGTTGGATCTTATGCATACAGAACGAAGGGCTGATTCCCTTCAAGTCAGCTAATGTCCAGCCAATTGCTTTCTTATACTGGCGAAGTAGATATATTAGTTTCTCCTCATTTGGTTTCGCCAATTGCGAAGATATTATCACAGGAAGAGTGTTCGCTTCCCCCAAAAATGCGTATTTCAAATGTAGAGGTAGTGGTTTCATCTCTAAAGTGGGTGGTTGTTCAACTGACGGCCCTAGTGACGAGGCTCGGTCATTTAGACTCAATAAATCTGTCATTGCATATAACTCTTCATTGATTTCTTTGTCTTCCTCATCATTGTCATTACAGGGCCATAAATATTCCTGGTTCGCGTCTTCCCTTCGCTCTTGCGAGCATGCTTCATAAGCTTCACTATAATCGTCATTCAGTGAAGTTATAGCGGAGCATTCTTCCAGGTCTGCTGGATATTTCATCGAATTCGAAATGTTAAACTTCATCTTTTCACCATTCATTCGGAGAGTGATCGTTCCTTCATAGACATCCACCAAAGTGCATCCTATTTTCAAAAATGGTCTTCCCAGAATAATGAGGACTTCTTTGTTTGTCTTATAGTCCAAAATAATGAAGCCCGCTGGGTAGATGAATTTGCCTACAAGGACTAGGATGTCTTCAATCTTCCCCTCCGATTTTGAAATGGAGCTATCGGCGAGCTGTATTAACTGTTGTTGGTTTTGCTTCGCCAATGCACATAATGCCTTACCGATGTAGAGTCCTCCGATGGAAATGAGAATGGTAAATGCTCCTGGATCTTTTTCCTTGATTGGCAGCTTGTTTGAAATGACCGCACTGCATCCTTCGTTAAGCGAGATCACCTTACAATCTTCAGCTTTAGCCTTTTCCGATAATACTTCCTTAAAAAATTTCGTATAGTTAGGCATTTGCCGAAGTGCGTCTAGCAATGGAATGTTTATCTGAATACTCTTCAAGATCTCTAGGAATTTTTCATATCCCAACCCATCTTTTTTCTTTTGCCTCTGTGGGTATGGTGGTGGTGGTACAAATGCCTTCATTTTGCCTTCCTTCACTTCAGCGAGCTTGTTTGCTTCCTCAATAATGAGGTTTTCAGACTTTTCGACTGTATCTTTTCTGTTTTCCTCTTCGTAGTTATCCTCTTAAACTTGTTCTGGCGAAACATTCATAGCATAATCAGCGAGATATTTTTCTGTTTCCTCATCAGCATTTTCCTCAATGATCGAAATTACTTTCATTTGTTCCTTTCCTTCTCGTTTCGCTCCTTCGATGTTCGATGGCAACCTTCCGACTGGCCTCTGCCTCAATTCTGTAGCGAGTTGGCCCAATTGTGTTTCGAGGTTTCTCAGGGCCACTTGCTGATTTTGAATAATCTGTTGTTGGTTTTGTGCGGTCAGTTTACTCTCCGCTATGTGATCCTTTAATAGATTTTCTAGCGAAGTATTAGGAGCTTGGGCCGGTTGTTGTAAATAATTTTGCTGGTTTGAGAACGAGTTCTATCCCTGACCATGTTGGCCAGCTACTCCACCGAAACTTGGGGGGTTTCCTGGATATCTTTGCGGAGGTACTTGGTTATTAGAATTGCTGCCATTCGCGTTGTTTGACCAGGCAAAATTTGGATGGTTCCACCATCCTACATTATATGTGTTCGAGTAAGGATTGTTTTGTCGGTTCGCTTGAGCGAAATATACTGCTGCTGGGTTCAACGGGTATTCTTCATACATATGCACTTCGGCGCAGAGGCTACATGGATCTATTGCGATATTCGCTAGATTAACGCTTTGTAAGCGAGCATTGGTGGTGTTCGAGTTCTGCATATTCAATAACATGGATCTCATCTCAGCGACCTGTTGTTTTAACAGCGAATCACCAGTAGATTCGTCCTTAATTCCTGCCTTTGGGTCGGTACGCCCATCATCTTTCCATTGACTTGTGTTGAGCACAATTCTTTCAACTATTTCCACCGCTTGGTTGTATGTTTTAGAGAGAAGGGCCCCTGCTGCTGATGCATCCAGCACCATTTTTGTGGCTTCGCTTAATCCACCATAAAAGTATTCGAATTGAACACAGCATGGGAGTCCGTTATGCGGGCATTTTCACTAGATCATTTTGAAACGATCCTATGCTTCGGCGATAGACTCGCCTGCGCCTTGTCGAAACTGTACGATCTTATCTCACAGCTGCATCATTTTTTTAGGCGGAAAGTATTTCAATAGAAACCTCTTTGCCAATTCTTCTTACGAAACTTCGTACAAATTTTCTACTGTATCAAACCATTCCTTCGCCCTTCCTTGTAGTGAGTGCGGGAACAGGCTTACTCTCAGATTATCGCGAGTCATGTCTTGAATAATGAACGAGTCGCAAACACCCATAAATTTTCTGAGATGGTTATGAGGTTCCGTCGCGAAACCATGAAACTGAGCCTTTTGTTGAAGCAGGGTGTTCATAATGGGTTTAAATTCGAACGCCCTTGCTCCATTGTCGGCTCTAACTAACTCCTCTTCGCATGAACTCTGCGACATTTGGTGTGGCGTAGGTTCTCACTATGCCGTCTCTATCATCTGCCATCATGATAGTATTAGTGATGAACTGATCTGTGTGCTGATAATTCGATGCTCAACCTGCTTCAGCATTCTCTTCGTTCGCGGCAGGTATTGCTGGGTTCGCGTTAGCCATTCTGTCAGGACGATTTCTCTTCCTGTTTCTTCTTCTTCTGAGTAAGCTACGCTCTGATTTGGGGTTGAAGGCTTGCAAGAACTCTCGCCTTCGCATAAACCGTGCACGAAATCACCTGCAATGAGTATACAAATTAATTTTCAATTAAACTTATTACTCTGACACTACTCTGCAAATACAAAAACACTTTTTAACAAAAGTCCCCGGCAACCGCGCCAAAAAGGTGTTCGCTAAACTACCCACCACAAAATAATAATGAAATGAGAATGACATGGAATGGTGATGTGGAGGCAATTATTTCGCTGTGGCGAAACACCGCTTACTTCGACAATGTGCGTGTGCAGTAATTTAGGCGAATGCGCAAGTATACACAATCGTGCATCAAGTTTTAATAAGAATACCAGGTCATCTTCCACAGGGATTTTTGTATGTTCTTGAGAATGTTTTCATGTGAGAGTTTATGATAATTAGGTTAGGTTTTATGGAAGGAATTGAAATGATTAATTAGTAATTAGGACTAAATATCAGAAGGGTTGGGTTTTCAGGGCTTCGCTTAGGCGAAGCAACTAGCGAACTGTGGATAGTAACGGCGAGCCCTTTAGTTCTCTCGAACTTTGGCACTTGGCTCTCTCGAGCTCTTTGAAAGCTAAGCAACTGCTAGCACTGGGCGAACCTCATCTCTAAGTGTTCGCTTTAAGTCCTACACGCTGGTTCGCTCTGCTTTAACTCTCTCGACTTATCACAGAGTTCATACAAAGAGTTGTTCACAAGTTGTACGTTAAATAAGTGAAGCATGCATAACAAGTTCGTCTCGCTAGCCCCTTTGCTTAAGCGAATTCCTTACTTCCCCATTAACCTTCCGACAATAGGTTTAGCTACTCATAACACCGATTCATATTCGCATAAAAATAAAGGATGAAGGACATGCTTAGGTTTAGCTACTCATAAAAATAAAGGTTTAGCTACTCATAACAAAGTTTCACTGAGCTGAAAAGAAAACTTAAACTACAACTAAGTTGCTCCGGGCCAAGCTACTCCTTCGAGTGACTTCTGTCGGAAAAGAGAAAAGTGGATCGGAAGTGCTGAAACTTAGAGAAAATCTCCCCCGTAAAAAGTTCTTCTAATGGAGGGAACTCTTTCCTTATATAGGCCTCTTTAAGTGTCGCCAAAATCCTGCTGATATTCTGCTGAACTTCTGCCGATAATCAGCTGCAACCCTACTGACTATCTGCTGAAAATTTGCTAAAAATCCTCTCTACAATTTGCTGGTTTTGCTGCCTTATTTCCGGATGCTGCAGAGTTGACTATACGACAGTGGAGAGGAGTTTTGGGATCACGAATCTTTGCCATGCGTCCTTAGGTTAGATATTATCTTGATCGGTCAGAACGAGTTTGTCGCAGCAGCAAACTTCAGTTGGTTTCTTTATGTGGTCCGGAGAGTTTGGTCTTTGCTGCGATGAAGAGGTTGGTCTTTGCTGCGGCTAGACAGTAATTTCCAGCTGCCTTCGCTGAATTCTGAAGGTACCTGTGGCAAGACACAAGCATCAAATTCGTTTGACAACAAGCATATTTCGCTACATTTTTGCTTCAACTTTTATCTTTCAGGCTTTTGTTCACTATTTCGCTTAACATGTTAAATCCAGCGAAATTTTATGCTTTCTGATTTGAATTCAACATTTTCTTAATTAAATCTCTTAATTTAAGCTACTTTAACTCTCACTACTTAAGAGTTATCAACAAACCTAGTGTTGTTTGTGTGTAGATCGTGAGAGATGTCGATTACAAGCAGTGGAGCTCGGACATCAGCTGCTGCCATCAGAGGTGGTGGCACCGCACCAAATATTGAGGAGACATCGTCTCGAGCTATTCCGACAATTAGGCCACCTTTGGCCCCGACTGGTATCTTGTCAAGAGGAGGAGTAGAGTCTATTCCGCCTCAGAGTGCCGCTCTTGGAGCAGAGTTTGCTCTGGCCGTGAGAGAGATGGTTACAGGCATGTTTACTGAACAGAGGGCTAAGACTTAGGCCTTAATGGTAGCACAGCATGCAGAGACCCGGGCACAGATGGCCCAGTTAGCACAGATGTTCCAGCAGGCACCGCCAGCGGTTTATGTAGCGCCGCCTGGTGGTGCAGCAGTCCCTCCAATAGGGCAGAGAGTGCCCTTAGCCCAGCCAGCTCAGTGAGAGTGTTGTGTTGAGCCAGAGATTCTCGAGGGTGCCATCGAGGGTGGCAAGTGGCTGAAGGATTTTGTTAAGTGGAAACCCAGGGAGTTTGCTGCATCTGAAGACCTGCTGGAGGCAGCAAAATGGTTAGCCCATCTAGAGTACATTTTCCAAGTTATGGATTGCCCAGATGTGTAAAGGCCGAGGTGTGCAGCACGCGTGTTGGCCGATACGGCCATTTGGTGGTGGCATTCCACTGTTAGGGCCAGACCTAAAGGGTCCCCACCAGTCACTTGAGAGTTCTTTAGTACTGAGTTCTGAGCTCAGTATATCAGTTAGGAAGCCCAACAAGAGATGGTTGAGGCTTTTGCAAACCTGAAGCAGGGAGATGATTGTTGGGTACGAGAAGAGATTCTCGGAGCACAGTTACTTTGCTCCAGAACTTATTGCTACTGAGGAGTTAAAAATTAAAAATTTCATTCGAGGACTCAGGATGGAAGTTGACCAAGACGTTAGGGCACTCGCTCCAGAGACATACACCAGGACTGTGGCTTTGGCCAAGATCTACAACAGGAAGTACCTTTTAGCGAAAGCCCTGGTTGCAGCAGTACAGAATGTGGCATCCAGTTCAGGGCAGAAAAGAACGTTTGAGCCCTCTAGGACTTCCGATCAGGGAGGTCAGCAGCGCCATCAGGGTCATTTCTAGGGCAAAGATCAGGGACACCAACAGGGTCGTCAGTATGGTGCAGTTAGATAGCCACCCCAGTGCCGAACCTGTGGCAGATCTCACTATGGCCTATGTGGAACTTCTCCTAGAGCTTGTTACAAGTGTGGTAAGTAGGGGCACATAGCCAGAGTGTACTCGTAGGTTAGAACTGATGTTAGATCGATTCAGCAGCAGAGCCATGTTTTTGCCACGACTCGGTAAGAGGCCGAGAGGACAGATGCAACTGTCGCAGGTACATTACTTGTCTTGGACCACTATGCATATGTACTGTTTGATTCGGGCTCAACCCACTCGTTTATCTCTGCATTGTTTGTTAGTCAAGCCTGTTTGAAACTTGAACCTTTAGGGTTCGAGTTGTGTGTTGCAACTCTTTCGGGAGTTAGTATGCTTGCTAGTGAGAAAGTTAGAGACGGTCGAATCTTGGTATCTGGAGAGTTGTTAGCAGCCACCCTCATAGTTCTGCCTATGAGTGGCTTTGATATTATTCTTGGTATGGAGTAGTTAGCGGAGAGCCACGTGTTGATTGATTGCCGCCAGAAAAAAGTCGTGTTCAGGTCGCCCAAGAAGCAGAGTTTCAAGTTTCGCGATGTCTAGAGCGGAGTATGTCTGCCGTTGATTACTGCATTGAAAGCTCACCGTTTGTTAGCTTGAGGAGCTTGGGGTTATTTGGAAAAGTTGTCTGGGGAAAGCCACATTTTGTTGACTGTTGATGGAGTACCAGTAGTTCAAGAGTTTACAGATGTGTTTTCTGAGGAGTTACCGGGTTTGCCCCTACAGAGAGAGGTTGGCTTCACTATTGAGCTCAAGTCAGGGACTCCCTCTATCTCGAAGGTACCGTATCGTATGGCACCAGCAGAACTAAAAGAGTTGAAGGTGCAGTTGCAAGAGAAGTTAGACAAAGGGTTCATCCACCCTAGTGTGTCCCCGTGGGGAGCACCTGTTTTGTTTGTCAAAAAGATGTATGGTTCGAAGCGCCTTTGCATAGACTACAGGGAGCTAAACAAAGTTACAGTGAAGAACAAGTACCCGTTGCTTCATATCGACGATTAGTTTGATCAGCTTCAGGGAGCTTCTATGTTCTCCAAGATAGATTTGAGGTCTGGTTATCAATAGTTGAGGATCAGGGACGCAGACATTCCCAAGATGGCGTTCAGGTCGAGGTATAGTCATTATGAGTTTGTGGTTATGTCCTTTGGGCTGACCAATGCTCCAGCAGCATTTATGGACATGATGGATAGGGTGTTCAAGGAATTCTTGGATAGCTTCGTCATCGTGTTCATAGATGACATTTTGATTTATTCTAAGACTAAGGAGGATCATGCTTCGCATCTAAGACAAGTGTTGACAGCCTTGAGAGAGAATCAACTATATGTCAAATTCTCCAAGTGTGACTTCTGGTTAGAGAAAGTGGCCTTCCTTGGCCACGTGGTTTCTAGAGATGGTATAGCAGTAGACCCCGCTAAGATTGATGCAGTGAGTTCATTGGCCAGACCGACTACGGTCGCAGAGATTCGCAGCTTTCTGGGTTTGGCAGGCTACTACCGGAGATTTGTCAAGGACTTTTCCGCTAAAGTAGCACCCCTTACTCGGTTGACGAGGAAAGATGTTGAGTTTGTTTGGGATGCCAGTTGCGAAGAGAGTTTTGCTTTGTTGAAGCACAGTCTGACGTCTGCACCAGTGTTGTCAGTTCTTGAGGGAACCAGTGCTTTTGTTGTGTACAATGACGCTTCTAAGTTTGGTTTGGGTTGTGTTCTGATGCAGCACAGTAAGGTAATTGCTTATGCTTCTCGTCAGCTGAAACCCTATGAGCGGAATTATCTGACTCATGATATGGAGTTGGCAGCAATTGTCTTTACGCTGAAAATTTAGAGGCATTACTTGTACGGTGAAAAGATTCAGATGTTTACGGAATACTAGAGTCTCAAGTACATCTTCACTCAGAAGGAGTTAAACATGAGGTAGAGGAGATGGCTTGAGTTGGTAGAGGATTACGATTGCGAGATCTTGTACCATCCTGGAAGGCCAATGTTGTGGCTTATGCCTTGAGCAGAAAGACGTCGCATTCTGTAGCCTTGTTGAGTTCCCAACTTCTATTGTAGAAAGAGTTCGAGCGAGCCGGTATAGCAGTGTTGTTGGGAAAGGTTACCGCCAGGGTAGCCCAGTTGACTGTTCAACCTTCGATCAGACAGAGGATCATTAATGGCTAGATGAGTGATTTCGAGTTGAGCAGATTGATTGCCAGGTTTCAGGCAGATGGAGATTTTGATTTCATGGTAGCACTAGATGGTGGTTTAAGGTTTAGAGGATGCCTTTGTGTGCCAGCAGACGCTGGACTACAAGCTGAGTTGCTCACTGAGGCTCACAATTCCCCGTTTACTTGGCACCTAGGAGGTACCAAGATGTATCAGGATCTTAAGTAGGTCTTCTGGTGGAGCAACATGAAGAGAGAAATTACAGAGTTTGTTGGTCGATGTCTCACTTGTCAGCAAGTGAAGGCTAATAAACAGAAACCCGCAGGTTTGTTGCAGCCACTGAGCGTGCCTCAGTGGAAGTGGAAGGAGATCTCCGTGGACTACATTTCTGAGTTTCCGAGGACACCAAGAGGGTTTACTCAGATCTGGTCTGTTGTTAACCGATTGACCAAGTATGCGCACTTCATTCCTAGTAGGATCACTTATACCGTGGAACAGTGAGCACAATTATTTTTGGAGCAGATCGTTCGGTACCATGGAGTGCCAGCGAAGATTGTGTCTGATCGAGATTCTCGCTTTACTTCTCGCTTCTGGAGGGCACTCTAGAAAGGTTTGGGTACTGAATGTAGTTTCAGTACCGCGTTTCACCCACAGACAGATGGGCAGACAGAGAGGGTGAATCAGATTCTTGAGGATATGTTGCGAGCCTGTGTGTTAGATTTTCCAAGCAATTGGGACCAGTATCTGTATTTGATGGAGTTTGCCTACAACAACAGTTACCCAACGACGATTTAGATGGCTACGTTTGAGTCCTTGTATGGTAAGCGTTGCAGATCTCTAGTGTTCTGGGAAGAGGTTGGTGACAGACAAGTTATGGGTTCCGAGTTGTTACAGCTGACTAACGACGCAGTTTAGAAGATTAGGGCTCGTATGTTGATAGCACAGAGTAGACAGAAAAGCTACACCGATGTTCGGCGTCACGACTTAGAGTTCGAGGTGGGTCAGCATGTATTTTTGAAAGTGGCACCGATGCGTGGTGTTTTAAGGTTCGGTAAGCGTGAAAAGTTGAGTCCCAGGTTTGTGGGCCCCTTTGAGATCCTTGACCGGATCAGATTAGTTGCTTACCATTTGGCTCTGCCCCCGTCCTTAGCAGCTGTGCATAATGTTTTCCACGTGTCGATGTTATGTCAGTATGTGGCAGATTCATCTCACATCGTTGATTATGAACCGTTAGAGCTGAACAAGAATTTGAGCTTTATGGAGAAGCCAGTGCGGATTCTAGCCCGGGATCGCAAGACTTTGCGTAACTGGGAGATCAGTTTGGTTAAGGTTCAGTGGCATTGTCAGAAAGAAGAGGAAGTAACTTAGGAGTTGGAAGATGAGTGAGGACGCATTATCCGGAGTTATGTCAGTCTTAGGGACTTTCGGGGATAAAAATAATAAAAGGAAAGAGTATTGTAACGGCCCAAGTTTTCATCTCAGTTCTCTAGGTACGTTTCTAGTTTGTTTTGGTTGTTCCATCGGGCGTAGAAGCAGTTCTAGCCTCTAGGGGGTATTTTGGTAATTGATCGAGTTTTAGGTTTGTTCTCTTTTACTGAGTTCAGGATTGTTTCGTTGTTTTAAGGCTTCAGGATCAGTTTCACAAGTTGAGGGCTTGGATAGGTTTGGTTTTGGCTAAAAAGATTAAAAGTAAAAAGGTTGGAAATAGGTTTCTAAAAGTGTCTTCGCTTGGGCTCGAAGCCAGGATTGCTTAAGGACGGCTTGACACGTGGCATTCTCTTGATCGTTCCCTTCCTTTATTTCTACGATCATCTCCTTTTATTCTTCTCCTTCTCTTCTTTTTGTCGAGACCCAAGCCCTAGCGATTACCATCCCCATTACCGAGAACACCTACCCAATCCTTAGCAGATTGCCTTGCTGCAGCCTCCTCGGCTCACCTTCGTAGCCGAGCCAGCTGCACGACCTCTCGACCACGTCTTGCCTACACCGTGCCAGCCCGTAGCTGCGAGCCCTCTCTCGCCTTCGCCGTGTCGCTGCCCAGCCGTACAGCCTTGCTGCCGAGGCTCTTGCCTTCTCGAGTTTTGGTACTTCCCTGTTTTCGAGCTTTGTATGTTTGAACGACAAGTTTGTTGAGCCATTTAGATGTTAATTGATTGTTTTATTAATATTACTTGCCTAGGTTGCTCTGTGTTGGTTCTGTAGCTCGAGGAGCATTTTCCTATTATTTGTCTATTTCCAGTTTTCAGGTAAGGATTTCCTTGTCACAGTTGTGTGGACCCTGTGCCTGCCACTAATAGTTTTCTGGTTGTGTGTTACTGTTTTCTGAGCATGCTAGTGGATAGGTGATTGAAAGTTATTTCTGTTGCTGAACTTGTTAGTGGATAGGCTTGCCTGTTTACTGCCTGTTGATATACTTGTTAGTGGATAGGTTTTCGCAGGTTATCTGTTGTATGAACTTGTTAGTGGATAGGACTGTATGGCTTGTCTGATAGGACCTGGCATGTAGCATGTTTATACCCTGAATTGCATTTTTCTGCTTACAGTGACTGTTATGTTTATTGACCGTTAGCATCCTGTATGTTATTGTTATCTTTGTTGAACTCTATTAGTTCTAGGGTGCAGGTTGTCATCATCTAAAGGCTGAGAGTGGACCAATGTACATGTCCCACCGGTCGGGCTGTGAGGATAGATTTCTTACCCCCAGCAGTCGGGAGTTGAGTAGCTACCACTCCGGCATAAGCTTAGTTTGTGGCCAGTTAGAGTGGGGTCCTTTCCTTGGTGCAAGCCTGCCTTGGGACGACCTTTAGCTTCAAGCGCTGGGTGTGATTCAGGCTACCACAATATGGTGCCGAGGGCTCCCGCCTACTGTGGATCAGTGCTCACCTTTCCGAGTTATAGGCATGTGCACCTGGACCGACATAGTTTGTGTAAGCCTACATTTATCCAGTTTGCATGAGCATGCGGTATGCGCGTATGTGCATTAGATGCCGGGAGGAAAGCTCCCCTGGGGCTAGTGTATCAGTACACCTTTCCGTTCAGTTTAGAGCCTGACACTTGGCTACTCTCCCAAGTGTCCAATATCAGCATAGTGAGCTGATAACCTTAGCCGAAAGTTAGAGACTCTCGAGATTCTGGGGGTTATATTGATAACCCATTTAGAGATCCACAGTGGATCCGTAGCCGAGAGTTAGAGACTTTCGATGGTTTAAGCATGTTGTGATTGTACTTGTGTTGAGACTGCCATTGTGATGTTGATTTGCTTGTATGCTAGGATGCTAGATGATGTGACTTGCGTACTGTACCACAGTTGGGGATTCTTACTGAGTGCCTTCGTACTCACCCTTATTTTCTAGGGTTTTTCCACCAGGTAACTTGGGACATCACCGGGACAGCTAGAGGAGGAGCAGCTTGATCATGGGCGTCCGCTGTTTTGATTTTATATGTTGTCTTTATTCAGCATGTAGGATAATTTTGGTTATAATGGATTTCATGTTTTAAAATTGTTTTGAATAACTCTGGCCAGAGGCTCAACTATGTTTTATTTTTTGAACTGTTCTAAATGAATAAATAGGCATTTATTTTATTGGTTGGTTTAAAGTTTAATTTTGAACGTACTGTACCATGCATGTTGAGTAAGAATCGGGTTTAGGACTGTTTTAGAGTCGGGTTCTTACAAAAGTTGTCGATCACGATATACAATGGATGTACAAACATAGTGCATGCTGAAAAATTGTAGGGACTACATATGCGATGCATAATTTCAGAAAACAGAAGTAGTGTCAAGGATGATAGGGGGCACACGAACATATTCAGGGGGGCAAGCGAACAATCTATTATAATGAACCAATTCATACTTATATACACATTCTAAGCAAGATTAACAGCTATAACACAACAAGAACGGATAAACACATAGCATAAATGAGGTCTTAGTCTTACATATACATATGTTGGCAATCCACTAGGCCAAAACCAATGATGTAAACCACTTGGTAAAGTTATATAATTAAGTAGTCACAAAGGATGACTATGCAAAGTTTCTATGCTTCGCGCGTTACGTGTCTGATTCGTCGCATGTGTTTAAATCACGATGTACAATGGATGTATAAACATAGTGCACACTAATAAGTTGTAGGGTCTACATATGCGGTGCATAATTTTGGATTCGTCACATGTGTTTAATTTTGAGCCACTTAACTCAATGTTGATCTTACCTTTGAAGAGAAACTTGTGTCAACGGTATCTAAAATATGCATAAACTAAATTTTAAAAAAATAACGTTATTCACAAAATATATAAATAGGCAATAGTAACCAACATATGCACCCTTACTCTAACATGATATGTATAGAATATGTGTCAACAATGTCTAACTTATGCAAAAAAAAAAATAAAAAAAATAAATAAATAAACAACGTTACTCACATAATATATACAAGTGACAACACTAATGTAACTAACATATGCGTCAATGCTCTGTACAGAAGGTGTCAACAGTAACTAATATAAGATATGTACAGAATAAGTGCAACCAATGTCTAACATATGCGAAATAAAAAAAATAAAAAAGGAAAATATAATCCCTACAAAGTAGGGATTCTATTAGGTATAAAATATGTGCCGACCATGTCTAACAGATACAAAAAAAAAGAAAAAAAAAACAAAAACAAAATTAAAAAAAAACAAAATCCCAATAAAGTGGGAATTCGATTTTAAACGTTAATATCTTTAAAACTAGAGTCATTTGAGAGATTTGGAAGCTTACGTTGGAAAAAATGTCGGAGCACCAAAAGAAATTTAAAAGCTTACACCAGAAACGTTTATAGTTTAAAAAACATGGCTCCAATGTCGATCCCTTTCGAAGTCTCGAGAATCGGAGCCCAACGAAATGCATGCATTTCTCTTACGGCAGGATTTTTCAACGCGGGGCTATCATCAATCGCAAATACATGGGTGGAAGATTTTCGCGGGATTGTTCAAGGATGAGAAAGAATCAAAATGAACTTTTCATTTTCTTAAAAAATGGATATTTAAAGCACTCATAAAACTCAAGCTCAGGTACTATTCCCAACCATTTTTAAATTTATATTTAACCAACTTACAATAATCAAACTGACCAACGAGAGTATGTACGACTTATGGGAATGAGATGTATAACTATATTTGTAAATGTTAAGAACAAAATTTCTAAATTACGTATCAATTTTTAAAATTTTTAAAATCCCTGATTTCATGGTATTTTATAATTATTGATTTAATTATGTTTGACTAACATTTTTAGAATTAGTTGGGTTGTTTTAGATTTTTCTGGATTAAAAAAGGTTGTTACAAATAATTTATTTAAAATAGATTAAAAAGAAACTCTATGAAATATAGGAGGGATAGAATTGTAAACTACTTTCCATATTAAAAATTAATTAACATTCAAAAATAAAAAAGACATAAATTTAAAGTCTAAAGATCTTTAATCACGTTCTTGTTTAACTTCTAAATTCTAGCTATTTTTCTAGTTGTCCCATTTTTTAATTATGATGAAGAGGCCCAAGACCATCCTAATTTGGCCCAAAACTTTCTACCAAGTTGTTGAATTAAGATAATAATGATATTTAAGGTCATAATTATTTGTTTTTTAAAAAAATTCAAGACTATAAAAACTAATTTAATATATAATTTTTATTACTTTGATATCTAAATTTTATTAATATTTTTGTAAACCAAATCAAAATTTGAAAGCTAAAAAAATAACTTCTAAATATTTGTTTTTGGTTATGTAAATTAGTTACGATTTAGATACTTTAAAATTAAAAAAAAAAAAAAAAAAAATTACAGGTAAAGAATTTGAATAAATATAAATTAAAATTTTTTTTAAATAAAAATTAAAAAATAAAATATTTATCAAATGGTACTTAAACCGCAATTTTTTAGATAAGAGTGATAGAAGAACAGGTAGAAGATAAATCCAATTGAGGACAATATTTTTACTATTATTTTTGGAGTGTAAATAAAGTTAAGAGTCATTTTAAAGTAAAATATAACAACATAAATCCCTAATTTTAGGAAATTGGTTTCCTTGCATTATAAGTTTAATCACATTTTTTATGAGTGAAAAAGAGCATGATAATAGTAATAAGAAGTTAAACTAACCTTTTAACTTTGATATTGGTTTTGTTTTTGTCATTTAGTTTTTAATGTTCTAGTTTTTTTTTTTTTAAATCATTTAATGGTCTAGTTTTAATCCCTCAACATTTATAAGAATTCAAAATCAATCTTTACTATTAAATGTGATCAATTTTCTATTAATGTTAGAAATTATAATTATAATTCGTAACAATTTAAATTTTTACTTCGTAAGTTGGACATTTGTAATTTACGTGCAGTTGAAAATGTTAAGAATTATATATATAATTCCTAATTTATGATATTTTATTTAATTCTTAAATTTTCTAGATTTATTATATTCGAATATTATAAATATTTTTAGGATTTTTTATTTAATGGACTATAAATCAAATAAAAAAAATACATTCTCCTTAAAAGTGTGTTTGTGCCACCAAGAATAAAAGCAAGAATGAGAATGGAAATAATTCTAGTGTTTGGACTACCGAAAATAATTTCTCTCATAATCATATTTTTCAAAAATCACATTTTTCATTCTTTTTATAAACTTTTTATACATAACATCACTATTTTTCACTCTCATCATACTTATTATTTTATTTTTTTCCATAATCATTCTCTTCAACGTAAATAAAAATAATTATTCTTCTCATAATCATTCTTTTCATCCCAAACACAAAATAATCATTATTCTCATAATCATTTCCTTTCCTATTGTCCTCCTAATTCTCATTTCCTTAAAATTAATCATTACCATTCCTCTTCTCTCAAACACACACTAAAAATTTCCTCCCCTAGCTTATAACTGACAAAGATGAAATCAAAGAACAAGAAAATTAAGAACAGTCGAAAGGGTTGGTGGCGTTTGGTTTAGTTGATTGATTGGAATCTAATTTAATTTTAGGTCACGTATTCGATCCTGAAAATCGGTATTTAACTTTTATCAGATTTGAGAACAACATTGTCCTTTATGTAGGGTTTGTGATCATCTTCCAATTTGAACTCAAAAAATAAAAAAGAATATTAAGAACAAATTGAAGTTTATAATTCAACAAATCACACAGTTGAAGAATCTTAAAGATAATAATAATTTTTATATAATTTGTGTTTGTTTCCTCCGTTTTCATTGTAATTATAAGCTACATCGTTTTTTTTTTTTTTTTTTTTTTTTTTTTTTTTTTTTTTGAGATCTATACGCTACGTAGTTATTGTGTTAACATTTCATTTTCAAATAAAAATTAATCATTATACATGGACATATTTCTATTTTTTTAAACCCTGGACTTATTCCTATTTAAGATAAGTATGTTAATTAATTATTGAATGATTTAGAGCCAAAAAGATTTTAGAAATTATAAGGTATCAGTTCATTCCAATAATAATCACCTAATTAATCTATTTGTAATTAATTTTTTTATGAATTTTTTAGTCAACTAATTAAATATAGTAGAGTTTTAATCTCTTTGATACCTTATTTTTTTAATTTGAAAAATTACTATGAATAAATTAGAATTTTTGCACTTTGATGTGTGTGTGTTTTTTTTAGTACAAGTAGATGTGTGTTAATATATATAATCTTATTATTTAGGGTTTAGATGTGGTTTGTTTATTATTGTCCTTTTTTTCTAAACTTCTAAAAAAATGGCTTTGCACTATCTTAGTTTCATAACGTTTTACTTGTAGGCTAGTGGAGAAATTTTAATAAGTAGATTAATTAATAATGAAAAATAATAATCAACCTTTTATTTTTGGGTGATTGGATTTTGGAGTTTATGGGAGTAGAAGAAATATATGAGAAGAGAGGAAGAAGAATTGGAGAGGAAATTAAGTGATTTGGAGAGATGAAATACTTGTTTGGAGATGGTGTTATAAGGGAGAGGAGATGAGAGATTTGATTTGAGTGGATGTGATGTTTATTTTATATATATATATATATATATATTATATTTGATATAATTTAATAATAGGTTTGATGTGATGTTAAGATTGAAAAAATAAAAATAAAGAGTTAAAAATTAGATAAAATTTAATATAATTAAATAAGATGTTTGATAATGAGTTGAGGAGGAATTGTGAGGAGTTGGAGAGGTGTGATGTACTAAAAACAAACACGAGGTTAACAATTCCTCTTTTCCCTCCTCCCTCAACCTCTAAATCCAATCACCCCCAATTAAGTTAAATAACTGTGATGTCCATAATTTAGCAATTTATGCTTCTAATAAACGAGGTTTATAAAGAGTGGTTAATTGGCCCTCCATCGTGATTGATCTTTCTTTTGTTTTGAGATTTTTGTTCTTGTATCCCATTGAGCGTGCCTATTTAACTAATTCAATTGGTTCACTATTAAAAACAAAAAAAAGGATGGTGAAAATTTTACGCCATGTTTATTCAGGGTAGAAAAATTTCCTTTCTAACCTTACACTTCATCCCCTCCCTTCAACTCCTTCACTCCAATCCCTCACTCTAACCTGATCTTATTCAAACTCCCAATTAAAAAAAATATTAAATTAAATAGTTGCATGATTGTTCTATACGAATGCTTGCTTTATAATATATTATTTAAAACTTGTTGTTTGAGATACATGTTTTCGAGATGGATTAGAAATCAGTTTATGTTGTTAGACCGTCGTAGCCTTTAGGGATGTATGTACATAGAGTATGACTAGGTTGGCTTAAAGAATTTATCCGTTCTAATTTAATTCGTTGATTGTAATGCTAAGCTATGGTTGTTAAGATTGTTAAGTATGTATTGTTGATACAACTTGGGATTGTGATAAGAATCTTTAGCTGTCAAGTACATATGATGATATGAACTGGACTGTGTTGAGGATTGATGTTTGCTAAGAATGAGTCGAGTAGTATATTTGGACAGTCTATGTGATGTGGAATGATGGTTGCTAAGCTTGAATTGTTGTAATAAACTTGGACAGTCTAGTTGATATAAGAAGTGATGGTTGCTAACAATGAGTTTCTGGATCAAACTTTGACGATCTAGGGGATGTGGTTTGTATGTGATGCCTATAAAACTTGAAATTATTAAGATTGCACTTTAGTTGCTTGACTTATTTGGTTGTGCTTGTATGAATTATGTCAACTTGTTATTGGTTATGGAAAGTATGTAGTGGAATTGAACTAACGTGACTATTAAGATGATAGTATGTAGTTACTAATTTGAGTTACGATAAGATGCCGACAAGTTTATACTATTGAATTCTGATGAAAAAGCTAGTATGTTAATGTTAGACTCTATGTAGTCTAGACTTGAACTTGAGTGCCATTTTTTTATTAGCAGGAGAGTCACAACTTGTAGATTGATGACCATATTAGTTATTTATTACAGACTCGTTATTTCTTGTTATTGTTATTATGAACTTGTGGGTCCATGTTGATACTATTGCGTACTTGTTGGTTCTCTATTAATATATGGCAGATTTGTTGATCCCCTTCTTCCATACTACACACTAGCGGATCCCAATGGGAGGGTTTAAATCATAAGTTCACATTGTGGGCTAGCAAGCGCCAATTAGAGAGTCTATATCTTATTTAACATGTAGTATTACATAGGTTGTTATTCCGTTGTTTTAGAACAGTTGAGATATTGTTTTAGCATAAAGTTAAGGTCAATGAGTTTGTTTGAACTTAAATGATATTATTTATGCGTGTGTTTGTATAGTTCAAGTTATGTATGTTTTATTGTGTGAATACTTTTAAAGAGGATTTACTGAGTATTTTATAATCATCGTTTATTATAAAATATTTTTTCAAGTTCTAGAGAATGTTGTGGTGGTTAATTAAAGAGAGGTGAGAAGACCTTAGACATGCTCTTGAGTCAGCTTATTTCCCCCTTAGACTTACAACAACGATTAATGTTTTCCACAGCTATTTTAGTCAAACTCTATTTATTTTTTTAAAGGGAATCCCGATCAAACTCATTTATTAATATTTTAATACAAAGTTAGTTACTTTTTTCTAACAGTTCGATCTTGTCTGTTATTAGAATTAAAGTATCTAGCGCATGCATGATAATTATCTTAAATATTCTACCTAAAAATTTTGGATCTTTACAATCCTCTAAACAATCTTTCTCGGATAAAGTTTGCCTACAACCCTCCTCCAAACAATCATTTTCAAACAAGATTTTCCTACCATATTTTCTTGAAACAACCTTTCCCAAACCACTCTACTCTTCAACCATACGTAACTTTATAAAATCGATTTTTTTTCAATCCCTATTCCAAATGAGGAAACTAACCTGGTAAGATCCTACTAGGCCAAGCAAGAACTTTTCCATTTACATGCTTCACTATCTAATTTGTATTATCTTCTTTATGGCTTCATGATTCCTTTTATGGTTTGAGTAAATAGCTATAAATTTTTATGACTTGACATTACAAAAGTTTAAGATCATATGAAGTTGTACGTTTGATTAATTAATTATTATTATTATTTTATATTTTGAACTCCGATATTATAGTTGTGTTGAATTTGATTACCACCAAACAATAAAATTAATTAATACGTCGTCAATCTTTTTGATCATATACTTTTTTATTAACTCCTACAAACCACGAATATGGTATTATCATCAAAGTATTGTTTCTATTTTGGACATAATATATATAATTTTTTAGGCGAAACAATATAAAATTTTCAGACCATGATACAAAATTTGAAATTTTAGGGTTAAAAGAAAATAAACATTTGCTATAAAATGATTTTAAAAAATGATAAATGGCAAATTAGTCAAGATTAGACAAGAAAAATTGGGCTTTACTTGTGTTGAAGGTCAAATAAATGTTAACCCCACAACGAAACAAGCTATCACATATGTCCACTTTGCCTTTAAACTTTCAACTTCCTTTCACTTTTTGAATTGGGGATTTTGCATGTATAATATAAAAGGGGAAAGTAATTCTATGTATAGCACAAAATCAAAAAAAATTTATATGTAGCAGAAAATCAAAACCGGCTCAGTGAAAAGACAAAATAGCCCACGATTTCGCGTATAAGATAATGGGCTTAATGAAAAAGATTCAGAAACAGCCCACACCAGCCCATTTCAATTACACGATTCTATCACCAACTTCAATCACATATCAAAAGTTCTATAGACTGATTTATCTTCTCACTCTTTCTATCGACCAATCACAGATTTTTCATTACAGTTTCATTTTTCCCTTCGATCACATATTTTTCATTTTCGTTTCACCTTCAATTTAGACTCTCAATCACACGAACTCAATCGTTGTGTGTTCGACTTCCCCTTCGTTGTATCTTTTCACTTTAATCACACGACTTCCGACTTCGCTGTATTTTCTTCACTCTATGTTCCTCCTTTTTTTTTCATTGTAGTATTTTTTGGTTTTATGTGTGTTCCTCTTCTTTTGTTGTTGTTTAATTTCTCTTCCTAATTTGGTTTCGTTTAGGGTTATTGAGTCTCTGAAATTGAGTTGGAACTTTGCTCAAGTCTTCAATCGCTCTTCTGCAAACACGGTAT
>JBBMKA010040375.1:0-21824 GCA_037833695.1 Sechiopsis laciniata | reverse complement strand
TAATATTTATAATTCTATATTACTGATTTAAATTATACTAATTTTATAGATGGTTTTTTATGAGTAAAAAAATGAAAACAAACAAAAAAAACAAATAAAAAATATAAAAATTTTAGAAAAAAAGCATCAAATATAGAAAAAATTAGTTCAATCATATTAAAGTGATCGTCGCAAAATTACTAGATTTCAATCAAGTTAATATTATGCTACAATTTGTTACCAACAACAAATTTCCAATTTTTATTTAGAAAAAAAAAACAAATTTTATATTTATTTATTTCATAATTTTACTATAGATATATCAACAAGACATTTCCTATTTTCATGATTTTTTTTCTGTGTGTATTTAATTTATGTAATGTTTTTTTTAAGGAAAAAAAAACTAGAAATTAGAAGTGATTATCAAACAAGTTTTGTTTGTGTTTCTTATTTTTTTTAGAAACAGAAATAGTTATCAAACACATTCTTGTTTTTTTGTTTTAAATAAAAACATGAACAAGAAACAAGAATTAGGAATAAGAAATATGAAACATGAAATGAGAACGTTATCAAATGGGCCCTCATTGAACACAAACTCAGTTTAATTACTATTTGTGACAATAATGATATCAAATGAAACGGTGGTCTGATAATTTCATTGTTTGGTAATAATCAAGTTTAACACTATGGTCACGAGTTCGATCTCGACTCTATTTATAATTATGAGATCATGAGTTTGAATCTTCACGATCCAAATGTTGAGTACCAAAAACTTCTATTTTTTATGAGTTTTCACGTTAGATTTTTAAATATTATACAACATTCTACACTTAAACATGAAAACCAAATTGAACTCCATAAAAATTAACTTAGAATATCAAACGCACTACTGCTTGTATAATGATAATATTTACAAATGCTTTAGAAAAATATATTGTAGTACAGTTAAAAGTATTGATTCAGAACTTACAAAAAACGAACATCATAAAACAATAAAAGAGAAAAACTTCATGGACAAATAAATAAAAAGATGACACATAATTAGACTCGAGAGAAAACAACAAAGCTAATACGAACATCGAAGCTGTAACTCCAACGATATACATTTTCGTCGTCACTCGTCTCGTATGATTCTTAGTAAAAACTTGTCTTGTTGATGCAATCAAAAAGAAAGAGAATTTGAAAATAGATATCGAGAAAGAATATCAAATACTTTAATTTGCTATGCTGAAATCAATTTTAAACTGAAATCTAATTGCATGGAACATTGCTTCTATATAGATATAGATTCCCTTTTCCTTATCCAATTTATGAATATATACGAATTTATATTGATATTTTTATTTTCTTTTATTGAGATACTTTCTTTTATGTTTGAAATATTTTATCTTCTAATTAACCCCGTAGTATGTTCCTATCTTTAAAAAAAATCAAAATTAATTAAAACTATTTAGATTGACAGATTTTCAAAAAGTAAAAATAAAAAATAAAAAACTATTTTGATTGACAAGGTGTGATTACACTTGGAAGTGAACCTTGATATAATTATTTATATTTAATAAATATTTTTAAAAATATAATAGTGAGAATAAATGATTGACTCAATACTTTTATGACGCGTTTTATCCGTCAATGATAAAACAAGTCTATAATATAGATTCAATATTTTCCTTTTAACCTTTTACGATCCTATCAAATAAATCTTTGAATTTTTTTTAAAAATATGTTTTTCTTCAATTTATTTATGCTCGTTTTCTTTAGTACATTTATTTATGATCATTTGATTATAAGCATCTTAATTGAACTATTATTTTGTTGAGTAATTTTGTGTATAGTAAATTTTATGCTAAATCATCAAACATATCACTAAACTATCACATTTTTGTCAAATTTATCAATGAACTTTGAAAAGTTTTAAAAGTACCCTTGAACTTTACAAAACGTTTCAAAAATACATTTACTGTTAATTTTGGATGAAAACCATTAAGGTTTTGTTTCAAAAATACCCTTAAACTTTAAAAAGTTTCAAAAATACCCTCGGTCTTAAAAAACATAAAATTTAAATAATTTAGCTTTCCAAATATTTGAATTTAATGTGTCAAACTTTGACTGAGGTAAACTATAAATTCTTGATGTAAAGACCCTAGAATTTACAATTCATTTATAACCTTGTAATTATTTAAACTTAAGAGTTTCTTATAAAGTAGGTTACAACGAATACAACTCATCATAAAATATTAATAGGTTATATGGGGTTCCACCCATACCCACCGAATACTCGTTTGGGTTTAGTGAGCTCTGATACTATATTAGATTGTATGGGTTTCCACCTCAAAACCAATTAACCATGAGTGGAGTAATCCATATTTCTTTTATATTGTTATAAGGTCTCCATTCTTTTGATGTGGGATCCTTAAAAAACTCAACCCTATATTTTCGGGTTGAGTTAGGTTCTAGAGTTGTGTTAATCTCATATTTTCTATATATATACATATATAAACTCAATTCATACCTCATAAATATATAAACAAATAAATAAAATGTGTGTGAACTAATTAATAAGATGAGTTCATAGCATATTGGTAGGAACATATGCTAATAAGATATTGTAACCTAGACTTAGTATAGTATCATACACACACACACACATATATATATATATATATTGTTTACATATTTATGTGGTATGAATTGAGCTATTTTTTATACATGAATGAGATTAATACAACCTGAGAACCCAACCCAACCAAAAAATATTAAGGTTGGGTTGGGTTGTTCTATGCATAGGGCTGAAAGGGTTAGAGGATTGAACCCGAAAAATTCTTCTAATCCAACCGGACCATGGTGATCGTGAAAGAAATTTTTTTTATCTATGTATTTTTAACTTGTTGATCATTTTACCTTTATTTTTAGATGCATAAAATTATTAAAAAGTCATTAAATGTCAACTTAAACTAACTAATATTTTATTGTTTGTTGCAACGTACTATAAAATTTCAAATTTAATGTTATATTTGCATTTGATAATAAGAAACTCACAAGTTTAAATAAATTATAAGGTTATAAGAGAATTATAAATTTTAGTTGTAATAATAAACAATAAATCTCAATTTGAAAGTCTCTATAAGACATCAGAAATTTCTTATTCATCTTGGCCAAAATTTGACATATTAAATTCAAATATTTGGAAAGCTAAATTATTTAAAATTTATGTTTTTTTAAGACTAAGGGTATTTTTGAAACTTTTTAAAGTTCGGGGGTATTTTTTAAACAAAACCTTAACGGTTTCCATCCAAAATTAACGGTAAAGGTATTTTTGAAACGTTTTTTAAAGTTTAGGGTGTAAAGTTCAGGAGTATTTTTGAAACTTTTCAAAATTCTCGAGTACTTTTGAAACTTTTCAAAATTTAGGAGTAAATTAGACAAAAATGTGATAGTTTAGGGACATGTTTGATACTTTAGCCTAAATTTTATAAATCTAAACTAATTTAGAATTTGGATAAATCTTTAACCTAAATTTATAAATTTCACGAACCTATCATTTTAGGCAAATTTCTAATTTTATGTTGAATAAATGATTCATTAGTATAAAAAGTGATAAATTTTCAATGGCTAGTAATATATCAAAATAATAATAAATAAAGCAAATGGGCCAAAATATATAATTTTATATCTAAGAACGCATTAAAATTTATCGTTGTACTGATTTAAATTAAAAACAGAATTATACTTGTTTCTATAATAATATTATAATAAAGCATAAGTTTTTTTTTTTTTTTTTATATCAATACAGCATAAGTATTTAATTGATGATAAAATGAACTAATTATATTATTCGCTTATAATTTACAAGGAAACCAAAGGCAAAACGGCGTAGTAATTAGGAGTTCAAATTAGAGGACTTGTTTTTAACGCTAACAATTAAAATAGGGGTTTACGCCTTACGGAGTATGGACTTCGTTTTGAAGCTACACGGTTCATTTTCCCCCCTTTAAATAACGTAATTTCATGTAAATTTCTTCATTTGTTCATCGTTCTTCGTCTGGGATTCTTGCTTAATCGTTTCGGTACTTTCTCTTTCCCTTATACTGATTTATGATCACTTGTTCCTCTTTCAAATCCCTTTCTTCCCGCATTGTTCTTCTCGATTGGTTTACTGTTTTTTTATGGTTGAGAAATTGTTGGTTTCTTATGGGTTTTTCGTTGAATGGCATGGCCTTTCTTGGTGGGAGCGTTGGAGGGTACGGTGCCCTTGGGAAGGGCAGTTAGAAAGAGGGTATCTGGGTTTGTGAAGTGGGAACAAAGGATGGGAAAAAGAGCCAAAACCAGAGCGAATGTGAAGAGAGTGAAACGAGCCATGGAAGATTTTAGAGGGATTTTAGAGAGATGGGTTTAGGTTGAAACATGGAGAAGGGGGGTATTTATAGGAAGTTTGCCTTAGACGCCGTGCGGTTGAAGTAAAGGGGTTTAGAAAGGTCAACATTGACTAAAGTGGTGAAATAAAATTGAGTTGATTGAATGTTTAAAAGTGGGGACTAGAATTTTGGATATCTTGGATTAAAGGTTTGCTCGGTTGAAATCATGGGAGCGGCGTTGTCTTTTACTGCAAAAGACTCGAAATTAATGGGGGAGTTGGAGTTGGAACTTGGAATGTAACATCCCCGCCCTCTGTTCTTTCCACACATAGCATTCAAATCCATGATTTGTGGTGGGAAAGAAAAATTTTAAGGGTGTGTTTGGATAGAGGGTTTTGGAAATAAGGGGTAGTGATTGTGAGGGCTTTTGATGATGAGGAGTTTGGTTCTTCTGTGAACAGTTTGACGCTTGGCGTCTTTAGTTCGAGTGCGACAGGATTTTATAGTGTCATTGTGGTTTTTGTTTATACCTGCTGGGAATCTGGGATATTTGATTTTTGTTGAACTAATTGTGTGGTGTGCTGTATTGAATATTAATTTTTTTTCCCTTCATTGTTGCTAAGAGTAATGTGCTTTTTGTTTGTTTGTTGGTGGTAATGGAGATTTTTGTTTTATGTTGTTTGCTCCATTATTGATTGGTTGATTTGGATTTTGTTCTTTGTCAGTTTGCTAACCTACTCTGTTGCGGCTCGGGATTGATTAAGAAGGATGTTCAGTTCTACCAACCGTAAGTATTTCCAGTCTTTTACATTTAATGGATTGGTGATTGTCTTCACATTATAGCTTCTCATCTCTTATCAATAGTTGGACATCCCTTTTGTAACACACTGAGTTCTACCTGCATGTAATTTCATATCATTTATGAAATTGTTTCTTATCTAAAAAATAGATGGTCTTCACATTAGTTTGTAATCGTAGATCTTCCTCACCCTAGGATTTACTTTTAAGTTAGGTAGAATGCTTTTTTTTTTCTTTCTGTTGTTTTTGAAAAGGATTTAAATGGAAGGAACCAAGTGAATCAAGTCTAAATTCATTGTTTAATCTCCATCTTTCTATTTCCTTTTAAGTTCAAGAAGAGATCGGACTGTACTTTGCTTCATAATTATGTTGCACTTTTCACAGAATTATTACATGTAGAGTCTTATTCTATAGGATTTTGTTTAGAACTTAAGAGTGGTTATTTCTCAGTTTTCTATTCCAGCCTTTGTTTGGGTATGTTTACAGCTTAATGATCATGGACTTCATGTTTCTTTTGAAGCTCTTATTTTACTTGAATTTTCAATTGTATACGGACTCACGACTCATGACTTAACTTACGAAAATCTTTTGAACACAACCATTCTGGGTTGGCCTAGTGATCAAAGAGAAACTTGAGATCTTTTTTCTTAGAAGGGACCTTGGAGTTCTAAGAGGTGATGAGTTCAATCCATGGAAACTATCTACCTAAGAAATAGTTTTCTATGTGTTTCCTTACATCAAAATGTTGTAGGGTTAGGTGGTATGCTCCATGAGAATAGTCGAGATGCGCGTAAGCTGACCCAGACACGTGAATATCAAAAAAAAAAAAAAATCTGTTGAACACATTGAAATGTCTACTAATAATCTCCGCACATATTGTCTTTAACTTCCTATTATCTTTCAACTTTGTTTGGCTGTTTTACTGATTGAAATTCTAAGTTCTTGTACTTGGCTTGTTTTTGTCAATTTATGGGCTTGACTTCTTACACAGCTTTCATGCAACCGTCTAGTAGCCCTTTTCCATCTCAACTAGCCTCTGGGCAAACTGCCAACGCTAGTAATCTTTTTGCACCTAAGCCCTTTGGCAGTACATCCACGTTTGGCTCACAGACAGGAAATTCGGTGTTTGGTGGTACATCAACAGGTGTATTTGGGGCAACCCAGTCTTCTTCCCCCTTTTCTTCCACCACAACATTTGGTGGTTCGTCATCACCGGCATTTGGAGCTTCTTTGTCAACTTTTGGATCTACATCAACCCCTGCTTTTGGTAGTTCATCATCTTCACCATTTGGAGGTACATCTATAAGTTATTATCCTTTGTCCTCTGATGATCAGTTCTTTACTGATCCTATAAAAGCTTCAGCAATGCTTGTGCTTTTACATGGACTAAATTAAATCAAATATGGGGTAAATTGTACATGCATTTTATTTGGTTCTTCAGCTATGATAAATATTCAAGAGTTCATGTGATTTTTCTGAACAAATTTCTTCTATGTGTTGACCCATTCACTTGTGGCTTTGTTAAGGACTAAATGAATGACAATTTTGGAATAAAAAAAAAAAAATGAAATTAGCATGAAAGCCAAGTAACTCATGGATATAAAAAAAACGTGAAAGTCAAGTAACTTGAGTTTCAGTAGATTTTCAAAATTTGCTTGTGGGAATATTAATGTGTTAATTATAATGGTTGTTTTTTATATCCTGCTTATTTGCATGTTTTTCAGGCGAAGGTTTGATTGTACATTGTTTCTTTTAATGTGTAATTGTTTCATACTATTCTTTGCATGTTCCTTTTGATGAAGGCACAATATATTCCCTCTCTTCCACTCCTTTTATTAAAAGACATTCAATTCAGAACACAAATTTCAACTAGGATTTGGAAGCTTATATTTCATTATTTTGTTGGTTTAATTTGACGCTTTCTTTTTTGGCAGGTTCTTCCAGTTTTGGACAGAAGCCCCAGTTTGGAGGCTTTGGATCTACTCCTACTCAAACAAATCCATTTGGAAGCACGAATCAGCAATCTCAGCCAGCATTTGGAAGCACAAATCAACAATCTCAGCCAGCATTTGGAAGCACAAATCAACAATCTCAGCTAGCATTTGGAAGCACAAATCAGCAATCTCAGCCAGCATTTGGAAGCAATGTCTTTAGTTCTTCATCACCTTTTGGTGCCGCTAGTCAGTCTGTATTTGGAGCTTCTAGCACTCCTGCCTTTGGTGCCACAAGCAGCACCCCAGCTTTTGGCGCCACAAGTGCCCCAGCCTTTGGTGCCACAAGCACCCCAGCCTTTGGCGCCACAAGCACCCCAGCCTTTGGCGCCACAAGCACCCCAGCCTTTGGCGCCACAAGTACCCCAGTTTTTGGCGCTACAAGCACTTCTGCCTTTGGTTCTACAACCACTCCTGCATTTGGTAGTACTGGCAATGCATTTGGTTCATTAAGCACCCCTGGTTTTGGATCTGGAGGTGGATTTGGTGCTTCTAGTACTCCTGCTTTTGGAGTTTCTAGTACTCCTTTTGGGGCTCCAAGTGCCTCTGCTTTTGGATCTTCTAGCACTCCATCCTTCAACTTTGGGTCCACATCAGCTCTTGGCCAGTCAACTTCTGCATTTGGTAGCAACACGTGTACTAATACATCTCCTTTTGGAGCACAGAGTTCTCCTTTTGGTGAGTCGTCTGAAAGATCTTACAAGTTATTTCAGTTTTTTTTAAAAAAAATTAAAATACTAGTTATTACAGTGAAAATTTGTTTTGGAGTTTCATACGTTTTTGCTTCATTGGTTATGAAATTATGAATACGTGCTCTTTTGAATTTAATACAGGAACACAGTCTGCAACTACATTTACGACTAGTAGTCTTGGGCAGGCTAGTTTTAGTGGTCAGCGTGGTGGCAGTAGAGTAGCTCCATTTGCACCAACACCTGAGCCAGATGCTGCAGGTGCAAATTCAACTTCAAAGTTTCAATCTGTATCAGCCATGCCTAATTACAAAGATAAAAGTCACGAAGAGTTGAGATGGGAGGATTATCAATCGGGGGACAAAGGTGCCTATTTTCGAATAAAGTACAAAGTTTAGACCTTGATTTGAATAGTTCTGAATTATTGTGTTTTTCTGCAGGTGGACCTCTTCCTGCTGGTCACTCTACTGTTGGTGTTGGCTTTGGTGTTTCTACTTCCCAGCCTAACCTTCAAGTTTCTTCAACATTTAGTCAATCAAATTCTAATCCTTTTTCTACAGCCGTATCAACCAACCCACCTAAATCTTCTGGTTTTGGTACGTTTGGACCTTCAACGACATTTTCGTCTAATTCTTCAGCACCTGCGCCTTCCATTTCAACAAACCTCTTTTCTATGCCTTCCACTGCATCAAACCCCTTTGCATCGACGATACCAGCATCAACATCCTCTTTTCCATCTTCAACAACCACTCAATTGGGAAACTCATCCTTATTCAGTTTATCTAACGCTCAACCTTTTGCCTCACAACCTGCTATTAGTTCAACTACATCTCTAGGAACAAATCCTACTTTTCCTTCCAACTTAAATTTTAATAACACCCAATCATTTCCCCTTTTCCAACCCACAACACCTTCAATTGGGCAGACAGGTTCAGCTTTTGCTGCTCCCTTTTCACAACCAAGCTTGTTTAGTCAACCTTCGTCTGGGGCTGTAGGAAACCTTTTCTCAAGCTCATCATCACTCCAAACTCCAAGCAATCCAATGAGTTTTGGTCAATCATCGGTGAGTAGCCTTTTATTACCAAATTACTCACACTTTTATTTGAGCGAGACAATTGTGTATTGATTGACAGACCTCATAACTTTTATGTAATCATATGTCACCATACTTGTGCATGAAGAAATGGAAAAAAGAACAGAAAAAAAAAAAGAAAGAAGCTTCATAGAGTAAAGTATGTGTATGAAAATGGAACTCTATATTGGAAGTTAACTTGATATTACTTCGGTAGGTTAGTTGTAAAGTTCACATAATCTTATTAACTTTGTTATATGCCTCGGGCTCCGACATAATATATATTTTTTTCTTTAAGATCAGTGAATTGTGTAATGATTATTAATTAAATGTTTTTTTTTTGTAATTAATAGTTTCAATTTCATGCAACACTAGTAGCTTGCAAGTTGTAGTTGGTTATATTATTTGTTGTTTTTCTATACTAATGAGTTTATAATCTTCTTGATACTGTAGACCCCTTTTCAATCGGCACAACCACAACCACAACCACAGGCACAATCACAACCTCAGGCACCCACTTCCTTTTTTAGCTACCTGGGTCATACTCAACCAAGTAAGCTCATTTTGTCAAAATTGGCCAATCGTTTCGTTGGGCATTCAAATCTTTTGTATTGCTGTACTAACTTGATTATTTGTACCCCTAGATGGTTCTAGTAGTTTTGCAGGAACTTCTAGTATTTTTGGCCAGAGTAACTTTGGACAATCGTAAGTCACGCATTCCCTTGTTATTGGTTCGACTATGATATACATATTGTTGAGTTTTGATTTTTATCATCTTTTTTAAGGCAGGAATAACTGAATGTTTGGCAAAAACTGAAAAACTTAGGGGGGTAACTGGTCTAGAAATAAATTTTCAGAGCCCTCTGATGGATTCTTTTTAATATTACTAAAAGTTGAACATTTGGCTTGCGTTACAAATTTGAAAAGAAATAATAAATACTCGTCAAAGGTATGTAAAAAGATCCTATGGGAAAAGAAATGTTAAGAGTTTCCGACAACAATGACTTGGCATCTTGTTGTCAAGTGGAAGTGGCTTCTTCCTCCACGGAAGCTCAGCATCGGCAAATCTCTCCTTGTTTTCTTTGGCGTTCTCTACCGATGGCTTCACTTCTTTTTCTCCAGCAAGCGGTTTTCTTTCTGTGGCACAACAATGAGCTACTTCCTCTTTCTGTTGCAACACATGGTTTATCCTTTTTGTTCACCAGCCATCTTCAGAATTAGAGAGAAATTTCTTTCAGAATTATTCGGGAGACAAAAGCTTCACCATAACCCACTTTGGGTTTCTTCCTTTCAGTTTGTCTTTAGAGAGCTTTATTTATTTTTTTTGTGTTTCTTTCTTTCAGTTTGTCTGTAGAAAGCTTTATCTATTTTTTTTGTGTATTGGCTTGAAATATCAGATTATACTGTGTAATCTCTCTGATTGGCCATTGTATTCGACTTTTTTTTCTCACTTATTGCTGTTTTGATAAGTATTCTGAAACACTTTCAACCGCCAATTTGTTTCCTATAAAATTGTGTTGTAGTCCGTAATTAATTAAGTCCGATTATGGGTTTCTGTAGTTGGTTAGTATTGGTAGGTGATAGATGACGAGCATGGTTCATGTTTCTTATCTATTTTTGTTGGATGGATATTCATTTTTCTTTTGCTCATCATACTCTTATCCTGATTCTTGCCATTGATTCCCACAGTGAGTTTACTTGTGATTGTATTAATTTAACTTGAAGGCCGTGTATCTAAAGCATTCTATCCTTTTTGCATATACATTCATTGCCATATCGGTAATTTGCATGCATGTTCTTTTGTAGGCCTATAACTCAAAGCCCTGTCGTACAACCTACAATAGCCACAAATCCATTTGGGACACTCCCTACATTGCCACAGATGTCAATTAGTAGTAGACCAGGAGCAACACCTATTCAATATGGAATTTCTACAATGCCGGTAAATTGAACTTGTCTTTATTTACTGAAGTTTGGGTGGGTGTAGATCAATGGTGTTTAATTTTTTATTTTGGTGCTTATGTCATTAAAATTTGCAGGAACAATATTGTTTGGTGCTGTTTTTTTATTCTCTCTATTAATTGTTTTTTCTAATGTAGGTTGTTGATAAAGCAGCTCCAGTCAGAATATCATCTTTGTTGATGCCCTGCCACCTATCTCAACGACGAATGAGATATCCTACAAGAAAATATAATCCTAAGAATGATGGCCGCACCAGGGTATAAATGTTTCTTCTACTATAGTCAATAGATTTTTGATGGGGCTAGTATGCCCCCAAGGGGCGGTGCAGTGGTTGAACACCTAAGCTTTAGGGGTATGCTCTCCTCAAGGTCTGGAATTAATTTCCTGAGCGAACCCCAATTTCGCTTCCGGTCCTATGTTCTATCTCAGTGCCACAATCTAGGGACGGGCCAGTGGTGCCCCTGGGTTAAGAGGAGCAAAGCTCCAAGTTCCAGGGTTATAAAAAAAAAGGGGGTTGGTGGTTAGTGAAATAGTGCCTCACTTGAATAGTTTGTATCTATAGACAACTTACAGCTCTGTATTTTATAGGTTCCTTTCTTCAGTGAAGATGAAGAGACACTCGGCACTCTTTTTATTCCGAGAGAGAACCCTAGAGCATTGGTTATTTGTCCCACAGATAAGTTGCTTTTAAGGGCCGGCTTAGAGAGAGTATTGCCATCAAAGGACACATCTCTGCGTGGAAATGGTATGACGTTTTTTGGGCCTTCCATTGTTTGCATAAAATCCAAATACTGTTTTTAGAAATAAACTCACTAAACTGAAGTTCAATTTTTTGTTTTCACATTCATCGTATTAAATCAATTTTGTGAAGTATTGGAAGGATTAGTTAAGTGTCTTGGAACTTTTTGTTCCTATTTTTTTTTATGAAGGATGTTTTTCCACGAATTTTTTTTTAAAATGCATTGTAAAATAGTCCTTTTTTTCCATAGTGCTAGTGCTACTGCTGATATGCTGAAAGCTAGGTGGTTTTTGGCTATGAGTTCTATCAAATGTGATTCAGATTATTATTTAGTTATAAAAAATTAATTATATATTTTTTTATAAATGAGTTAAATTCTAAGTAAAAAATGAACATTTAATTTATGGAAAATTAAATTCTGCATTGAATTTTTATGGAATTTTTAAAACCCATTTTTTTCTCTACATTATTTTCGTATGAGAAGCCCAAAAACGTTTGTACTCTATTGGATTTTACTTTTATGACATTGTGATATCTATTTCCCAGCCGTGATAGTAAGATTATTTATGTTTTGTTTTGCAAAGATCATGAATGGTCTGTCATGTGGGATGAGATTTTAAGTTTAATATGCTGTTGCTGACTAGAAAATCTTAATCTTTACCAGGGAAGATTGCTGAAGACACTTCTACAGTGGCTGTCAACTATTCAAAGGATACCAATGGTTAGTTTTTCCCCTTTTAAAATTGGTATATTTTCAGTTTCTCTGTTTCATTTTGCCTTTCCACACAACTCAATGAACAAGTTCCTATTTCTTCTTATGAAGTATGGTTGCAATTTCTCTAGCTTATTATTGTTCTCATGAAATATTTGATGGTGAAATCTATTTATAAATTTGGAGCTTCAAACGTCTATGTTGGAGTCTCTGCATAATGAAAGGATTTTGCTCATATAGTCATGCTTTGTTTATGGAAGTGCAATGTGCATCATAGCCGTAGGAGCTGCACTTTTTCATGTTAAATAATATATATCGATTTCTTTTTTTGTAGGAAATGCTGTTGAGAATGGTACTAGTAGCAAAGACGGCATCCATCCGAACAAAGTAAACCAAAAACCAAATGGGGTCTATGAGGATCGCTCTGCTCCGAAGGAGGATTTGTATAGGACATTTGGAGGGCACAGAGCTGGTGAGGCTGCCATTGTTTATGAACATGGAGCAGACATTGAGGCATTAATGCCAAAGCTTCGGCATTCAGACTATTACACCGAGCCGAAGATTCAAGAATTGGCTGCCAAAGAAAGGGCCCAACCTGGGTTTTGCTGTCATGTTAAAGATTTTGTAGTGGGTCGCCATGGTTATGGAAGCATAAAATTCTTTGGTGGAACAGATGTGCGAAGGCTCGATCTAGAGTCCATTGTCCAGTTTAACAACCGTGAGGTGATCGTCTATCTGGACGAGAGTAAAAAGCCGCCTCTCGGGCAAGGTCTGAATAAGCCTGCTGAAGTAACACTGCTCAATATCAAATGCTTCAATAAGAATACCGGGCATCAATATACCGAAGGGCCTAAAGTTGAGAAATACAAGGAGTTGCTGAGGAAGAAGACAGAGGCTCAAGGTGCCGAGTTCGTATCCCACGACACTGTGAAAGGGGAGTGGAAGTTCAGGGTTGATCACTTCAGCAAGTATAATATGGAAGATAATGAAGAAGTTGAAGATTGGGAATGAGTTTTCATTCTTTGGTTACTGAGTTTGTCAGGAGGGAGCTTATGCCAATGCAAGATGGCTGCTATTTTCTGCTTTATAGTTTAGGGATTTTGTGTTGAATATGCTTTAAAATGGCTTTGTAAAGAAAAATATCTTCAAGTTATGAAGTGCTGAGTTCTTTTTTTAGTTATTAGAATAGTTAGGAGTCTGTATTGGCTTTCAAATTTTGTTTCTAATTCAGTGTAGTGATATATGTTGAAAGGATTTGGTTTATAATGAATTCAATTTCAATTAAAGAGAAAAGCTTTAATAGTCGAGGTGTGCGTAAGTTGGCCCGGATGAATATATATAAAAAAAAAAAAAATTTAAATTAAGAGAACAGTTTAAAATGACTTTAACCTAATGAACCAACCTGTGTTTAGTTTAAAATGTTAAATGATTCTATATAATATATGAAAGTATGTGGGAGGAGAAACTATGCTCAATTAGCTACAACATTTTTCCTTCAAAAAAAAAAAAATTAGCCACAACATTATTCTTGTAACAATTTCTGGACTTCTAAATTTCTTCAATGAAGCCCATTTATTTTTCTTAGACATGGAGGAACAACAATGTGAGTTAGTTTTTTCTTAGCAAATGTATCTAATTTTTACATAAGACAAATTCAAAAGGCTATATAGTTAACTTGATTTTGCAACTTAATGCCATTGAAAAACTGATTTATTAAAAAAGTTACTTTCTGTCTAAATTTAGATATCAACTTGTATAAATTTTATATATAAAAAGAATAAATTTGTATAAAAGTGGATATTTAATTTGTGAATTTAAAGTTGGAAAAGATTAGTTTCTAAATATTTAAATGTATGTAAAATAGATTTTTAAATTTTCATAAGTATTTAATAAGTTTTTAAAAGTTTCAATTTTCTGCCTAATATATTTTTTTTAATTTTAAAAAAATAATTTTTAAAGACGTTAATTGACACAAAATTATAAATTAGAACTTATTTTGTATTTAATGTTTAAAGTTATTAAATATCGTTAATAGTTTTGAAATCTTTAAAAAAATTAAAATATTTTAATTTCTTAAACCAAAAATAATTTTAATATTTTTGGTGAACCTTTTAGTCATTATATTTTGAAATTAAACATTTTTATTCATCAAATTTTAATAATATTTTATTTTAATTTCTATGTATCTATTTAGAAACTAAATGAAACTAATCCGTCACAACTTTTTTATTATTGAGAATGAAGATTCAAACTTATGACTTATATTATTCTTGTTCGCATTGAATGGTTTGAAGTTTTTATTAAAATTAATTAAATGATAATGCAAAAACTTCCATCGTGTGAATACATTTTCCTGAAAATACTGGTAGAGACTAAATTTTTTAAAGAAAAGTTGAAGAAATTTTAGTAATAATCAACGTATTTCTTGAGAAAAGAAAATTAAAATGCGCTAAGTTTTTTTTTATTATACAATATTTGGAAGAAAAAGAGTTGATCTTATAATTTTATAATTATTAGATTATATAAGATATTGTCAAAGGTCTATTCTTATTAGTTAGTACTTTGAGATATATTAGATATATGCCAACTAACATAACTTTAAAAAAAAAAAAGTATTTTGAAAAAAACTTTAAAAAAAGTATTTCACGTGCTCTTTACGTTGAAGTTACATGTAGTTCAACATAAATAATAATCTCAATCCATTTCAAAAATAAAAATTAAAAATTAAAAATCTCAAAAAAAAAGTTCAACATAAATAAAACTTATATTTGCAATATTTCTCAATGTCTATACCTTTTTGTTATAATGTTTTCTATCATAATAAAAATAAGTCCTTGCTTTTTTTTTTTTAATTCAACTTCATTTGGGTGAAAGAGTTCGAAACCATGACCACTCGATCATGAGCTCATAATACATAGTCTAAATGAGTTATAATTTTGTACATAGACACTTTTTTTATTTGACATATAGAAACACTTAGATTTTTTTAATAAAATACATCTAATATACAAAAATAGTATATACTAGATGTTAACCACATTCAATAAATTACGTGTTCAAATCATTCATGTTGGTTGAATTAAAAAAAAAAATAATAAAAAAAAAAAAAAAAGAAAGCAAACATATTTTGTGTTTGGCTTGACTCTTTCATTTTCAAAATTTGGAAATATAACTAAAAGACAAGCCGCCTATCAGTACAAAAATTATATAAACAAAATAGAGATTGGTCCATTCAAACCCAAACTTTCAAAATTATTTTGCTTATATTGAAAGATGAAAAAGTTGTTGGGTTCAAACAATTTTTTTTTTTTTTTTTTTTTGATTGAGTTGATCTAAAATTAATTTGGATGAACCTGAATTAACCCAAATTTATTATTATTATTAAAAAAATTAATTATAAATTAATTTTATATGTATATATTTATCTTATTATTTTTTAATTTTGTAATCTCCAAAATTCTACAAAATGTTGTTTAAGCCTTTAGAATGTACCTATCATAATATAAAATGAACTTGAATCGTTAAGGGAAGTTATTAGGTTGATTTCTATAAAAACAAATTGAAAATAAATAACAAATATATGTTCGAACTAAAAGGAAAAACAACTCATTTAAACCCAACCCAACCCAAAAATATAAGGGTTTGATTGCTCAAAGACATAGTGTTGTACGAGTTCGTAAATTCACCATCTCGAAACTTTGGATTGTTCCAAAAAATCTCCTTAACCCAATCCAACTCATGTACACAATCATTGGATCTCTACCCTTTTATTTGTAACAATTAACACAACTTGCATTCCCTTTAAAAAATTATTAAACATTTCCAAGTAGACAAAAGCAATTAAATTACATGGTCACACTCACAGCTAGAATATTATCGTATATTTCTGAAGATCTAGCCTCTTTTTCCTTGATCCACTAAGATATCCTAATCCATGCTTATCAACCATGAGTTTAAAACGCATGGTTTATCAGTCAATGCATGGAAACAATGAAATATTCAACAAACAAAAAAAACTTGAAATATAACCAAATATAGTTGAAATTTGGGCAAAAACTGAGATTGCAGAAACTCACAAATTCATCATACGTCGTGAGCCTGCATCAGCACAAACAAACCAGAGGATAGCCCACAAACTAACAGAAGTCGGCAAAGATCTATTTGGATGGCTTTTTTTTCCTGATGTGTGCCTTCTTTTTCTTCTGTCTCTGGACTGCTGGTTCCGAAGCATTCTTCAACTCGTCTGCCCGAGGATCGTCCGGAGTAGAAATGAAAAATTTCTTGTTGGAACCCATTTGGTTGCAGAAAAGCTTCAGCATCTTCCTTCCCCTCATCCATTTCAGCAATAGCTTCATGTGTGTTTTGCTGTTCAATCCACTCACACCAGATTCCTGATATAAGAGCAGTATTAGATAGCAAGGCCATAAAATTTGAGGGCTGATGAAGGGTTCACAATCCACTCACACCAGATTCTTGATCAATGTTTTAAAAAGCGTGTGCGTCTAGGCGCAAGGTATGTTAGATATCATAAGATTCCATCTCTAAATCAATTGGTAAGGAGAGGAGTAGTCCATTTAACTTGTAAAAGTTATAACGCTTCCACGCTTTTATGATGTGGGAAATTTAACGTGTCCCCTCAATATGGTGCCTCTTTGAATATATCATTTTTGGATTGGATCCTAATTGCATTTTATTGGATCAAATATCCGTGTAAGTTAAATGGACTTTGATACCATGTTAGATAGTATGAGGTTTCATCTCAAATTCATTGGCAATGAAAGTAGTCCACCTTTTTTATAAAGGTTCTGAGACTTCCTCACTTATCCAATGTGGGATCCACAACCAGATGCAAGGCAAGCATCTGTCCTTGTGCCTTGGCTTCTCATCTTGAATAGGCAAGACTAAGGTAAAAGACATGCACCTTCTTGTGATTAATTATGAAAATATTTGTAATATGCTCCCCATTACTCTCTTATGGACTCTATCTCTCACTTAGCATTATTTTGGAGCAAAAGATCACAACCATATTGTAATTATAGTCTTAGTTATTTGATGCCCCATCTTTTTGTAATTCATCATACATCAATAAGAATATCGTTTCTTATAAAAATAAAAATAAAAATTTTAAAAGTAATATTTTTTACTAACTCTAAGGGAAAAATCCTTGTGTTAAAGGTTTTGTTCTTTATCAATTAAAAAATAACATTTACCCACCCTTGGGGATGCATGGGGCAACAGTTGAGTTATAACTTATAATAAATGAGACGCATATTATCATAACAAGTGTCTCCAAAGGGTGGCTTGGTGGTTGAAAGCTTGGACTTAAGGTGTGCTCCCCTCAAAGTCTCAAGTTCGAGATTCACCTGTGACATTAATTTGTAGACACTTCTCGTGTATCTATTCCTTCAATGTCTCTCGGTGTCTAACCTAAGGTTGGGCGTGGTTACTCCGAGTATAGTAGAGCAAAATTCCAATTTTCCGATTTCAAAAAAAAAATCATAACAAGGGTTATGCTAACTTGTGTTTGAGGTGCAATATTAGTTGTTATAATAAGAGATTACATGAGTTATTATAATACGGTTGTAGTTGTAGGGTTATTATAGTTGGGATGAAGGGTTATGAGCTAACTAATCAGTTATTAAAACATGAGCCCAAACACGAGTTGGGTTATTATAACTCAACCTAACTCACCCTTAAACAGGCCCAAATACTTCTTTACAGATTTTTTTTTATTCTCCCTCCAAAAAATTTTATCTCTTATAAATGAATGCTCTTATATATAGTTCGACATTTCGCCTCACAAAAAAATCGTGCTTTTTTTGCACATGGGACCTAAGCCTCGATAGGCTATTACGCCTTAGTGTGCCTTGTCTTGATATGAAAAGCAAAGTTAGATAGCAACTAATATAAGAATGATTTCAGTATACAACGAACATCAAAACATGTACATATTAAAATTTTAAATAAAATTAAATAAAAAGTAGCAGCCAAGAGAAAATTTAGAAAAGATCGTCTTCCGTCAAGTCACACACAACCGGTGGTCCAAAATGAATGATTGTGAGGGCTATCACGAAGAAGCATACCTACATACATAGGAAAGCACCCCATCAAGAGTGACACGACCAATTCTTTTAGCTTGCATCGAAATTTCTTGTCTGTATATGTTAATCCTCCAACTTTCTAATTTTTGGAAATTAACATGAAGCTGGAATAATATCCCCAAAAGCGAACCTCACGAAAAAGAGACCAATGACTTTGATTTAAGAAGAGAATTTACCAAGAAAATACTTTCTTCCTTATCCAAACCTAGAATTTGATCTGAAAATAAAGTGCTAGGGATTTTTTTGGAGAAATATTGCCTCTTTAGTCCTTAAAGCAGCATCGAAATACTTACAATACCACGAAAATGATATCCAATAGCTTCCAACGAACACGACGTTAATCATCCAAAGGAAGATTTTCGATAGACATCCAACCACCATAACCTTCCATCACTCTTGAATGCTATGAATGCTATTAGACCATTTCTCACTGAGCACAGAGCTTGGGGGCTCAATATAAACTACATGTTGTAGTAAGTGTCCAAAGGTATAAAGCTTGTTTGGCTGCAAAAAAGATTCATCAAAATTGCTTTGAAAAACGAGTGTCAAATTGGGTAGCTAGAAATTAGTAATTCGTTTCTGAATCGCGCTTCGAATGAAGTAACCTATATGCTCCACCTCCAGCCAAATAACTTATAAAGCATTCTTCAAGAAGTTAATTAATGGTCTTATAAAAGTCAGGTCGCTTAAACTCAAGAGCATATCCACATTCAGATTGGGCTAGTTGCTACAATGAAAGAGAGTTGAGGAAAAAAATGTCGTCTCCTGATCAAGTTTTGAGACTAAATATTAGGCTTTAACTATTGTGGTCGCTAGGCTAACCTTGATCAACGTTTTTAACTCGGAATTGAAACTTCACTCTACCACATATTCAGGTACTCGAGCTCGTCACAAGGCCCAGGCAATCAAACTCGAGTAACAATAAGATATTTTATTATAACTAATCTCACTCGTGGGTTTCAATTGAGACCTCCAAATGAACATACTGCATATTTTGGAGATTTAGAGCCTCTGCCAACGAAGGTTGCCCCTTAGGTACTCAAGCTACTTTTTTCTTTTCCCTTTTTAAATCAATAATTGGGGTTCGGGATTCGAACCTATAACCTAGGTTCATGGGTACATTTTTTATATATATATTCATGACTCTCTAGCCAACTTGCACGTACCTCAACTAATGTCACGGGACATACCACCTGACCCTACAACAATTGGATGTGAAAGAAACCAATAGGAAATTAATTCCTATGTAGATAGCCATCATGGATTGAACATATCACCTCTTAGCTTGGTTGTTCATGGTACATATTTTATTGGATAAGAAACAATATCATTATAATTATGAAATTACATGGGGCAAATAGCCAATTACAAAATGGAAATGCAGCTACTAATAAGGATATAAAAGCTATAATCAGTTTCATGGGTACATATTATACCCAGTGCCTCCAACTATTGCTTTTGTTTGCATAGTCAAGCTACTCTTGATTGAATGTCTTAATCATCAGAAATTGTATATTAATTTTAACACTTTCTCACTAAGTCCGCATTAAACCCTCCCTCTTTCTCTCTCTCTCTCTCTGCATACATAATTAGAGGCACTGAGTATCATCGATTCAGTTTCAGCAAAACGCAGTTTCAACAACCCCCATTCAAATTCAAAACAAAACAAAACAAGCAATAACAGGAAACAGAAAGTGAAAAAAAACAAAAAAAACAAAAAACAAAAACAAAAACAAAAACCAACCTGGGTTTTAATCCAAGCATTGGAAATTGTGAGAGGCCCATGTTCCTTGACGAGGCCATAGATATCTTGAGCAACCAAGGAAGCTTCTTGAGGGGTCAATCTGGGATTGATCTTCCTAACATTCTCAGCTCGCTTCCTCGAGAAATACCTCGCGAATGTGTTGAAAACGAAACCAGCAGCAGCAGAGCCTCCACCTCCATCTGCATTTCCGATTCTTTGGATACTGCGAAGCCACATATCGAATCAAACTCTGCGGTATTTTGTAGCACAAATTTCTACCACTCTTCGTCTTTGATTACTACTACGCGCTGAACGCAATTGTGCCGCCAAGATTGAGAGTAAAATGGAGTGCTACGAGCTCGGTTGGTTTAGGGCTGGATACCCGCGTAGTGATTGATCTGAATTGGTTCATGGCGATCTATTGAACCGGGTTCGGTTCGTGGATTTTTATGACTTTTTTTCTCTCTCTTTTTTACAGTTTTTTCTTTATCAACAAGATAGTTGAATATTCAAAAAATAATAATAAATAAACAAGACAGTTGAGTTTTCAAAAAACAAAATATTAGAAATTGGACATTCGAATTTGATACAATTTACTGTTGGCCTAAGCGTATTTTAGAAATTAATTAATTGATTCTTGTGTAAAAAATGTTTCAATTCAACCTACTATATTTTTTAAAAAATACAAGTAGACAAAATCATGAAATTTAAAAATATTAATGCTTCAGTTAAACACTTGAGATATGTTCAACAAAAATAAATAAATATATACCTGGGATTGGATTCTTTTTACTCACATTAGATATTTAACCAAGTAAAATATTGTAAAAAAACTAATAAAATATTTTAGTAAATGCACCTTTTTTTTCCTTTTCTTAGGGTCTTTTGAATTTATTTTATTACTACCAAAAATAATTTTAATAGTATTATGTATCACATAGATTAGGATAGTAGTATATATAGATCATGATTCGGGTTGTATTGGGTGTTAGCTACAATGTAGCATCCACCTTCTTGTTCCTCAATAATACACTTTCTATATTTTGTCTCGAACTTCCATTAATGGCTTTCCCTTCTTGCTTCATTTCTAAACTATGATATATATATATATATATATATTTTTTTTTTTCTTTTTTGTCTCAACCTCCATTAATGGGTTTTACTTATTGCTTCATTTCTAAACTATGATATATATTTTGTCTCAACCTCCATTAATGGTTTTCCCTTCTTGCTGCATTTTTAAACTATGATATATATATATATATTTTACTAAACTATGATATATACTTCGTCTCAACCTCCTTTAATGGTTTTCCCTTCTTGCTGCATTTCTAAACTATGATATAATACAAGATCATAAACATACCTCTTGGTGATGTTCATTTTCTTAAGGTTTCAACATTTGAATTGAATTTTCTTTTTATTAGACTAATAAATAGATACTCGAGTTTAGTAGACTATAATGTTATATTAGATAACATAAAGTTTCATCTCAAAATCAATTGAGAATGAATAATTCATCTTTCTTATAAACGTTGTGAGATACATTTTTTACGTGAAATCGATCATCAATGATAAGCTTGCCGATTAGGACAAAGGTCGATGGTGTTGGGAATAAACACTATTCTAATAGGATCAATTATTCCCTCTCTTGTGTTCCTAATGAAAAACAGCAAGCATAA
>JBBMKA010040354.1:0-21833 GCA_037833695.1 Sechiopsis laciniata | reverse complement strand
ACCGAACCAATGGTTCTATCCTAAATTGGACATTGGATCGGATCAATTTTTTGAAAACCGAAGATATCGGTTCGGTTGTCAGTTTGGTACAAAACTGACAAAAACCGAACCGAAATCACTCCTAGATGTACTGATGAGCGTGAGTCTTCTCCACTCTCTCCCCACCACCTAGTACTGAACTAGGATGTGTCTGTCTCTCCCTCTTTCCTATATGCCAGTTCCGTTGGAGTATCCTCTATATGCAAATTCTTCTCGTGGATGGATGTGTAGTTGATAGTGAGATTATCATTCAAATGTACAAGTCTTTCTTTTTAGGACTTGATGTTCAACTTTTTGAAAATTGGGGTTTTATATTTATCGTAAAAATGACTCAAAACTTTATAACACTTTCATTTTATTAATGAAAATGCTTTTATTTTCTAAAAAAAAAAAAAAATTGAGAACAATGTCAAGATATATACTTTCAGTTTATTGAATCATCCATGTAATTGTTGAATTTTAAAGGGAAAAACTCAAGAAAATTATATAGAAAAAATATATTTTTAAAAGAAAAATATCTATATTTATAAACAAAGATTTTATAGGTTTAAATTTGTGATGGTTAATAAATTATTATAACATGTACCTATTTCCTATTTTTATTTTATATTTGTCAGTGCCGAAATCACCACTTATATAAGATTGGGTGGTTAAAAAGTAAGTAATAAATTAATTTTTAGATAGATGATTATCACGTATTCATTTGCTTGGTTTTTTATACATTTTTTACTTATGATCGTATCTTTAGTCCATTAAAAAAATAATAATAAAACAATTGGTACTTAATTTAACGACCTAGTGAACCTATGTCTATTTGGGGTGATTGGATTTTGGAGTTTAGGAGAGAATATGAGATGAAGATGAAATGAAGTGATTTGAAATGATGATGTATTTGTTTGGAAATTAGTGTTTTGGAGAAGAGATGTTAGAAAAATTTTTCAAGGATTTGTGTTTTGAAAAGTGATGTAGTAATTTTTTTTTTTTTTTTTTTTTTTTTTTGGAAATGGTGTTTAAGAGAGAAGATTTTTTATTTTATATTAATTTTTATTGTAATAAAGTTTGATATGATTAAATATGTTTGATGAGATGTAAGGACGAGTTGAGAGAGGTTGTTAAGTACAAAAAACAAACATGAAGTTGAAATAATTTCCTCTCCTCTCCTCTCCCAACCTGTGAATCCAATCACCCCCACGTGAGTATGCTAATATCCATACTAATTTTAATTTTAATTTTTGAAAACGCTAATATCCATACTAATTGACATCAATGTTATTTATTTGTATGAGCAAAGATTAAAATCAAAATGATTATTTCTTATAAGATTTGAGATTAAAATAAACATTTTGAATGTTAAAAAAAAAAAACTAAGAATCAAAATGGTTTATAGCCTATACACATTTTAATACATGGCTATGACCTTCAAATGGAAGTTTTATGTTTTTTTTATTGTTCTAACATAAGTTTTGAAATGAAAGAATTAACATAAACTTTTCAATATACACATCAAATGATAACTACTTCATTTTGTCCTCACAACATTATGCGTGTCACACTCAAATGACACTACAACACAAGTTATGGTTGCAATTTCCTTGCTTTTTATTTTTGAAAAAAATGCTCTATAAGTAGATTTTTTCCCTTAAACCATATTAACTTATGTTAAATTATATCAATCAATACGAAAGAAATCAATATCTTATTTGCAAATTAAGCTTGTATTGACCCTCAAGTGAATTTCCTTATTATGATAAAAACAAATAACGACGACCAAAAAAATAAAATAAAAGAAGAAAGACTAACGTAATATCTACTTGGTTTTAGGGAGAAAACTAATTATATTATAGCATCTTGGTAAGACCTCAAAATAAAGCCTAAAACAAAGAAGAAGAAAAATTTAATCCTCATCAGGCAGTAGAGTAAAGTGTTTGTTTGTCATATTTAAATAGAATTTAGCTTATGGAATTATATTGAGGAGTTATTATGAGTAGTTAAAAAATTAAGAGTTGTAGCTGAGAACTCGTTTGGATGTGGTTTTTGTGTAGAGGAGTTAGAACCAAAATCGTGTTTGAATGTAGATTTAAAATGAGTAGTTGAAAAGTAATGTTATAAATGAGTGGTTGAAAATGAGTTATTTTGATTGATTTGAAATGAATGATTAAAAATGAGTTGTTATAAATGATTGAGTAGTTATAAATGAATAGTTAGAAATGAGAGTTATTTTTAAAAATAAAAAGGAGGAAAAATTAATAAAAACTCGTTTGGATATAGATTTTCGAGAAAAAATTAGTAAATCCTCCAACTAAATCCTAGCTAAATATGACAAACAAACAGCTCCCTAAATAATTAACTTGATAAATTAGAGAAATCACGACTTTCTGGTACCATGAGAAATTTTTTGGTTTCCAATTAACTTTCTACCTATATTTCTATATAGTACATAAAATATCAAAATTATTAAGATTTCCTGACAAATTTTAGATAATATTTAATAAGTATCTTAATGAACTCTTGAGAATATAATAATATTCAGACTTTCTAACAAATCCTAAAAAATATATTTATTTCCTAACATTATCCCTAGAGTTGGAGAATGTAAATACACATAACCAACTAAAAAACAAAGTCATTACACGCACCACACACGAATGCTAATATGCGATCGATCTCACCATCGAATCGAGTATACAGCATATAAGATGTTAAAGTTATTACACTAAACAAATTGCGCGGATTTCACGAATCGTCAAACTGTCATCAACCACAACGTCGAACAGAGTATATACCACAAATAGGATGTGCTATTGCACAATACAAATCGTACAGATTTCATAAATTGTCAAAATGTCGTTGATCAGGTGCCGACCACGCAAATAAGATGTTGAACGTGCACCATATGAATCTTGCGAGTTTCATGAATCGTCAAATAACTCTTATTGACAACACTCGGCGTCGGGTCTATACAATAACACCATCTCTATTTTAGAGAAGCTTTGATTACCATGATAAACTTTTAAAAATAAATAATACTCTTATACCATGATAAGTTTTGATAATATATTTCAAGATTAGTCCTTTTTTATATATTTTTAGTGTGTTTTAAATTAACTTACGTGCACTTCGACTATTTAACAAAATATACTATCTGATCCTACAATATTTTCATGTCAAAGAAATATGTAAGAATTCTTAAATTGTTGAGATATGCCTTGAATGACTTAATGTTCTACGATTAGTTAGTCAGGTGTCTTGCTGCCCGATCAGCGAGTGGAGGGGAGGGGGGGGGGGTTCGGGGGCATTTATTTGTAATAGAGTTTTAATGAGAGTACACTATATAAACTCGAATTAAAACCCTAGCTCCTATGATGTTCATTCTATTTTTAGCCTCTCCTTAATAAAATCGTGTCTCATCTCCGCCCGTGAACTAGCTAACACAACGTTAATAAACCACGTAAATTTCTGTATTTGTTCTTCTTTTACGTTTTCTTAATTCTTAGTTCGATTATTGATTGCGGATTTTATAACATAAATAATGGACACTATGAATTAAACCTACATCCTTTTAGTTTCTTAAAACATCTTTTGAATGAAATTTTGAAGTATATATTATATGTAGTTTGGGGGGGGAAAGTACATAACTGTACATTTGAGATATTTTTTTCAATTCTTTTAAGCCACGAGTAAGAAGGAAGAAGTAAAGGGGAAGGCATAATAATGACAAAAGAAAGGAGGAGGGCAAAATCGTACCTCTGCTTGTTTATTTGATTCCAGCTGCTGGCTGCAACTGCAGCAATATTTGTGTACTTTGTGTTTGTTGTCTGTTCATTCACAATATCTTAAGCCATCAACTTTCTTTTCAAATTTAGGTTGTTTTTTTTCTTTTTCTTTTTCTTTTCATCTATATCCTTCACTCATTTTAAAAACTTGGGTAAATTATTCGAAACAAATAAATCTTGGAAAATACCATCTTGTTTAATGATTGTTAATTAAAATAATCGATCCAAAAAAGTATTCGAATTTATGTTAAATTATAAAGGTTACCAAATAATATAGGTTACACCTCAAGATTATGTTTATTAGACCGAATACTTGTTTGAGTTTATAAGTTTTGATATCATATTAAATAATATGCGACTTCACCTCAAAACCAATTGACAATGAGATGAGTAACTTATATCTCTTATATATTGTTATGAAGTCTTTAATCTTTGCGGTATAAAATCCTTAACAAAGGTAGTCACAATGAAAATTTAGTTTTCTTAATATTGTTGGTACATTAAATACATGAAAGTTTGTTATTCATATATAATGATGATAATGTGGGTTAAGTGATTAACCGAATAAAAAATTACATCATCTATATATAATAATTATCTCCACGTACTTAATTCGACAATTATTAATAGTAAGCTACTTAACAAGTTTTATCAAAATATAAAAATTAAATTTTATATAAAATGATATGAACTAAATTTTATCCTTTTTTTTTTTTAATAGAATCAAATTTATAACTTTCCCTCGAATTTATGTGAGTTGGAATGATTATATACATTAGTTCAACAATATATAATTCACATAGATTTGAATTTCTAACCTTGAAGTTGAAATCTTTATTAGAAATAAAAAACGTCTTGATTATCGGTGAACTATGCTTGTTGATTGATTCAACATGTTTATAAATCCACCTTATTCACACATTTTCATTAATTATATTTACATCTTATATTATCATGTTCGATTTCTCTACACTTTTTATTTTTACACAATTCGCTTTTTTTTTTTCAATTAGATTTCAACTTATTTGATCATGAATAATATTTAGTAACTTCAACTTTTAAGTTAGACTAGCTAGTATATGATTTCCAACCTATACTATGTGTTTTCTAGGTCTATAATTAATGCTGTATTAAAGGAGTATATGTTGAATAAATGGTAATGTAAAAGACCAAATCTGAAAATGAAGAAGAAGAACGAGGAGAAAAACACAACACACCAACTTAAAGAGGTTCCAATGCATCAGCCCTCATAACTTTGTTTTTAATCTCACTCAAAAGGTTTCATATCAATGAAGGTGTTGTTCCTTTCTTATATGCCTAAAATCTTCTCTTAACTTAGCAATGTGGTACTTTATTTGTGATTGGCTTTGATATCACTTGTTAGGGACAACGAATATCTACAAACTTCCACATTTATATGATATTGTCCAATTTGTGGGTATAAGCCCTCATGACTTTATTTTTGGTCTCACCCAAAAAGTTTCATATTAATGGAGGTGTTGTTCCCTTCCTATATACCCAAGATCTTCTCTTTAACTTAACAATGTGATACTTTATTGATTGGCTTTGATATCACTTGCTAGGGACAACGAATATCCACAAACTTCCACATTTATATGATATTGTCCACTTTGTGGGCATAAGTCCTCGTGACTTTGTTTTTTGTTTTACCCAAAAAGTTTCATATCAATAAAGGTGTTGTTCCCTTTCTTATATACCCAAGATCTTCTCTTTAACTAAGGGATGTGGGACTTTATTTGCCCAACAATTCTCCCCTCAAACAAAGTATATCGAGTACATGAGGCTTGTCACTCCTTTGTTCTACACTGGGAGTCTTCGCAAGATTGAAAAGTTTATAACTTGGCTCTAATATCACTTGTTAGGGACAACGAGCATCTACAAACTTCCACATTGATATGATATTGTCCACTCCTGGCATAAGTTCTTATGACTTTATTTTTTTATCTCAATCAAAAAGACTCATATCAAGACATTTTATTGTTCTCTTCTTATATTCTCAAAATCTTACCCCTAACTTAGTAATGTGGGATTTTTTTTTTTTTTTTAGTACAAGTTGGGAGAAGGGGATTACAAATAACGATTCTAGGGATCGAATTCGTAGCCGTGGAATAGAAATGAATTAACACCTAACCAGACAACCAATCGCGCCACCAACCCGTTCGATAGTAATGTGGGATTTTGTTTGCCCAACAAACTATCCTTACATTGATCATCAAACATTCATAAAGGTATCTCATTTCACAATGTCACGACTAAGAATTTCAAGAATTGGTACAAATGGGAAAGAAGGCGACGATTGTCCTCAACCTCACCTAAGTCAAATGGTACTTTGCACATTTTTACGATTACACATAATTAATAGTTCAAAGATAACCTCAAAACTCTACCGTGATTAAAATATTTAACCAGATGTAAACAAAATATATGATTCACAAATTTAACAATACATATAGAGTGCATTGGAAAATAGAAAGTGGTAGATAATTTCTAAATACTTTAAGAACTTGAGTTGAAAAAAAAAATGAGAGGGCAAAATCCATAGATCAATTTTAAATATTTGGGAGAGGATGATGGAGAAGTGTAGCCTTGTAGTTATTAGGATTATACAAGATGTCATTAAAACAATATTTGTGAACAAAAAATATATGCCATTTAATATATTTTAGAAGTGATTTTAAAAGGATTAAAATCACTTTTAACATATTCAAAATTACTTTAAAACATGCTTTAATTATTTTTAAAAAAACAAATATTATAGTATGAAAATCGTCTTTAAATGTGCTAATCAAACAATAAATTTGTTTTAAATGATCAAAAATATGTTTCAAAATAACTTTAAATGAGACCAAAGCAATTTTAACCATTTGAAAATCACTTCCAAATCTACTCTCACTTGAAAGTGAAATTCTTGATTAAAAAAAAAAAAGTTAAATTCTATAACTGTGGTTATTATTATTATTATTATTATTATTATTATTATTATTATAACTATGTATTACCATAGTGAAAAGAAAATTGAATTGGATATCTACTTGGATTGCATATGGGAAATGCTTTATTTAAAATTACTATTCTAAAAACTTATCTTTGACTCGTTCAAAATAATCGACTCGGCAAAAGCAAGTCGAATTATTTCTCGAATTTCAATACTATTTCACTTTTTGTCTGCTAGGGCTTGCTAGGAACATGTGAACCTCGACATTTTACCTAACAATATTTTCACCCAAAAATTATAACAAGAAACAACAAAAGCAAGTGACTAGATTATCTTTGTCCTTATCGAAAAGGTTAGTGTAGTGTTAATTTAGTTGATTGGTTGTAATTCAAATCAATTTTAAGATTGCGGATTCAATCTTAAAAACTAATATTTGACTCATATTATTCGAGAGTAATAATACTTTTAATGTAGGGACAGTAATACTTTATATCGAACCTGAAATTGTGAAATACATGAGATAAATCTTTCATCCATAAAATAAACGATGTTAAAATGAATTAATATCCTAAAATTAACTTTTTTTTCGTCTCATTCTACTCTTCATTATAGTGTTAAAATAGTCATAAATTTAGCATTGATTAAGAATAAATGTTATACTAGTATAAGATTCTATCTCAAAATCAATCAATGATGAGAGAGCAATTCACATATCTTATAAATGCTAAAAACTCTCATCAGATTTTTTATTCAACCCGAATTTTCGGGTTGGTAAATTCACTAACTCATCCAATCATATGTATTAGAGCAATCAACCCTATATTTTTGGGTTGGGTGAGGTTGAGTTCTTGAAGTGTATTAATTTTTTCTTTTCACTCTGAAACTCAACTCTCATAACCCATAAATATGTAAACAAATAAAAAAAAAATGCATGATACCATATTTTAGTCATTTTCTTAGATAAACAATACTTGAATCTAGTTAGATAAACTATATTTGAACCACAGATGGATATTTTATTATTGCATGTTCTTTATCGATGTGTTAAAAACTTAATTATTTTATTAATCAATCGTACACACATTATATATGTTATTGTTTTTAGTTCGAGTTGTGTTTGGTTGAACGAGCCAAAAATCAACCAACCTTAGAAACCTATTGAGAAGAATGATCGATGCCCAGTTGGCAAAATAACCCGTACGAGCAAAAGCCATATCAGCAGCTCCACCTCATCAAAGGATCTAGAATATTCGAATAATCAAATGGTTATTTATAGAAAATCTATACATTCCTTTAATTTAGTGATTTCTTTTATTCTTGTGATTTTCCCTTAATTATTGTTTATTCTATTTCTTCCCTAAATGGAAGCATTTCCTTGTGTATAAATCTAGGGCATTTGACCCTCTGTGATATAATAAGAAAGTCTTACGAAGCAATTCCTCAATTTCTCTATTTTCTCCTTTATTCTTTTGGTATTAAAGCAAAAAGATGACCAACGTCAGAGGATCCTTTGATACAGTAGCAATGACAAATTTTTCGAATCCACCACTCAATCAATTTCTCAACCAAATTACCACGATCAAGCTTGATCGTTCCAATTTTTTACTATGGAAAACTTTGGTGCTCCCAATCTTACGAAGTTATAAACTTGAAGGCCATTTATTTGGCACTGTTTCTTGTCCACCAAAGGTTCTACAGACGCCAGTAGGTGCTGTAGGAGAAGAAAATAGAGCAACTAGCTCTAATATGGCGCTTCCCGAGGTCTTGGAAAGGTCCAACGCCTCTGAAATTTTAGGTACGATTAATCCTAAATAGAGAATTGGATTGCAACTGACCAATTGCTTCTTGGGTGGTTATATAACTCGATGATAGCAAAAGTTGCTACCCAAGTAATGGGTTTCGAAAATGCTCAAGATCTATGGAATGCTATTCAAGAACTTTTCGGTATTCAGTCTCGGGCTGAAGAAGATTATCTTCGCCAAGTTTTTCAATCAACTCGAAAAGGTGCTTAAAAAATGGTTGATTACCTATGATTGATGAAGTCTCATGCTGACAATTTAAGCCTTGCTAGTAGTGTTGTGTCTACCAAATCTCTTTTCTCTCAAACCTTGCTAGGGTTGGATGAGAAGTATAATCTAGTAGTTATTTTAGTTTAAGGTAAGGTTCTCTTGGACTGAGATGCAGGGATGCTTGCTAGCATTTGAAAAGAGGTTGGAGCATCAGACAAGTCAGAGGTCTGTATCTTTTAGTTCACAATCTTCAGTGAATATGGCCAACAATAACATAGCTCAATTGCCTCTCAATCTGAAGGCAGTTTTCACAGTAAGCAACAATTCAATAATAATAAAAGACGAAACAATAATTTCAATGGCAGAGGACGTGGAAGAGGTCGCTTCTATGGTAATTCCAACAAACCAACTTGCCAAATTTGTGCGAAGGTAGGGCACATTGCCTTCCTTTGTTATTATAGATTCAATAAAGCTTTTATTCTTCCTAGTCAGGGACAATGACAGAACCGTTCGTTTAATAATGGAAGAAATTTTCATGAAAATTTTCATGGCATGGGAGCTTCTTCTCCCTTCAATAATGGACATTTTGGTTAGTCTAGTAACTAACCTTCTCAAACTCAGCACACAGCTTACACAACAAGTCAAGGAAGACACTCGTTCATAGCAAATTCTGAAGCGGTGGCTGACCCTAGTTGGTATGCAGACAGTGGAGCATCAAATCATGTTACTAGAGACTACAACAATATGATTCAACCATCTGAGTATGGAGGTAATGGCAAAGTGAAAGTAGGTAATGGAAATGAGTTAACAATATTGCATGTTGGTAAATCTTGGTTAGCTACTTGGAACTTTGCATCTTAATAATGTGTTGTTAGTTCCTGAAATTGCTGAGAATTTAGTAAGTATTTCAAAACTTGCTAGTGACAACAATGTTTACATTGAATTTCTTGCTGATTTTTTCCTTGTTAAGGATATTGCTACGGGCCAAGTGGTTTTGATGGGAATCCTTAAGGATGGTCTATACAAGTTGGACGTTGAAAGTGTTGCAGCTCAAAAAGTTTTGTGTGCTAATAGCTTAAGTCTGCCACTGCCTTTAGTAAACTCAAATGGTAATTCTACTATTTCTTGTCTTTCTAATAAAGTTGCTAATGTATTGGTGTCCATGAATATTTGGCATAGACGCCTTTGACACCCATCTTCTAAAGATTTTGAGCAACTAGTCAAGTCTTGTAATCTTCTAGTTAAAGTTAATGAATCATCTACTTTTTGCGATGCATGCCAGTTTGGAAAATCACATAATCTACCATTTAAAGTTTCTACTTCAAGAGCTATTAGACCATTTGAACTTGTTCATACTGATGTTTGGGGACCTGCTCCAGTTTTATCTATGGATGGTTTTCGATATTATGTCCTCTTCTTGGACGATTTTACTTGCTTTGTGTGGGTTTATCCTTTAAGATTAAAGAGTGATACTTTTGCTGCTTTTGAACATTTTCTAAAAGTTGTCAAAACTCAATATAACAAGTTTGTTAAAGCTTTGCAGTCAGATAATGGAGGGGAATTTGTTCGTATACATAAGTTATGTTGGGAGCTTGGTATTTAATCTCGATATTCGTGCCAGTATAAAACGTCACAAAATGGTCGAGCAGAAAGAAAACATAGGCATCTTACAGAGATGAGTCTTACATTACTTGCACAAGCTCAAATGCCATTGCAATATTGGTGGGATGCTTTTCTGACAGCCTCCTTTTTTATTAACGGATTTCCTTCTGTTCCCATCCAAGGTATGTCACCTACTGAATTATTAGAACACAAGAAAATTGATTACACTGCTCTTAAAACTTTTAGTTGTGCTTGTTATCCATGCTTATGCCCTTATCATGATCATAAGTTTCACTTCCATACTAAAAAATGTGTCTACCTAGGAACAAGCCCTATCCACAAAGGATACAGATGTGTAAATTGTCAAGGTCGAATTTTCATCTCTAGACATGTTCGTTTCAATGAGCTTGATTTTCCTTTCTCTACAAATTTTAAATCATCCTCACAGTCCCCCTATTAGTATTTCTCATTCCATTACATCTTGGTTTCCACATCCAAAATCTGTTCCTTTATCTACATGTGAGTCATCAACCAACACATTTTGACCATCACAGTAGCCTTGAATTGTCATAAAATCATACTTCCACACCTAACCAAATGACTACTTCATCTACTTCACTTCCTTCCCCTGTGTCCTCCAATTCTCATACATCATCTAGCCCACAACCCTTACCACATAATTCTCTAGATAGCCAACGTTCCCAACCCTCAATTTCCATGGGCCAACCTAGTCAATCTATGGTCATTAGGAGTAGAGCAGGTGTTTTTAAATCAAAAGTTTGGGTCAACACCAGTTCATCTGATCTCAGTAATGAAGAACCAAAATGTGTGAGAGATGCATTATAACACCCTCAATGGCGAGCGGCTATGCACAGTGAATATTTGGCTTTAATGAAAAGCAACACTTGGACTCTTATTCCAGCTACACCTAATATGAATATTGTTGGCAGTCGATGGGTGTTTAAAATCAAACGGGCTTCCAATGGTACAATTCAACGGTATAAAGCAAGAGTTGTTACCAAGAGGTTCCACCAAAGTCCTGGTATTGATTTCTTTGATACTTTTAGCCCAGTTGTGAAAGCTTCTACAGTACGAGTGGTTCTTACTCTTGCCGTTTCAAATGGATGGGATTTGCGGCAGTTGGATTTCAACAACGCTTTTCTCAATGGTGCTCTTGATGAAATAGTATATATGTGACAACCTATTTGTTATGAAGATGCCAGACATCCTACATATGTTTGCAAGTTAAATAAAGCTATATATGGGCTTAAACAAGCCCCACGAGCGTGGAACAACACCTAAAAGTCGAAATTGCAGTCTTTGGGTTTTCAGAATGCTCATTCGGATAATTCATTATTTATCTACAAATCTGGTAATTCTATTTTACTCCTACTTGTTTATGTTGACGATGTCATAGTCACGGAAAATAGCACATGCCTTATAAATCAGTTGGTTAAAGAAATGAATGCTACATTTTCATTAAAGGATCTGAGTCAGCTTGATTACTTCTTAGGCATCCATGTACATCACCTAGCATCTAGAGTATTGCTCACTCAATCCAAATATGTTGATGACTTACTTATGAAACTTGGTTTCAATGACTTAAAACCAGCCCCTTCTCCATGTATCATGGGAAAAAGATTGTCATTAACTGATGGCAAACCATTGGATGATCCCTTTATTTATAGAAGCACCATTGGTGCTCTTCAATACCTTACACATACTAGACCAGATATAGACTTTGTTGTAAACCAACTTAGTCAATTTTTACAACGTCCGACTGATTTACATTGGCAAGCAGTTAAGCGTGTTCTACGGTACATTAATGGGACCAAGCACCTCGATATTCATATTCAACCTAGTGGATGACTTGTCTATCATGGCCTATTCTGATGCTGATTGGGCCTCAAATATTGATGATCGTAAGTCTGTCGTGGCTTATTGTATCTTTTTGGGACTTTCTCTAGTCTCTTGGTCTTCGAAAAAGCAAACAGCAGTAGCACGCTCTAGTATAGAATCTGAATATCGAGCATTGATGCATGCATCTACTGAGATTGTTTGGTTAAAACAGTTGGTCAATGAAATTGGGTGGTGTTCTTCCATGAAACCAATTCTTTGGTGTGACAACTTAAGTGCTAGTGCACTAGCAGCGAATCCAGTTTTCCATGCTCGTACGAAACATATTGAAATCGACGTTCATTTTGTTCGAGATCAAGCGTTGAAAGGATTGCTTGATATTCGTTATGTTCCATCTTCAGATCAAGTTACAGATTGTTTAACAAAGGCTTTAACACATTCACAGTTTAACTTTCTTAGGTCCAAACTCGGACTCGTGGAACTCCCCTCTCGTTTGAAGGAGGATATTGAGAAGAATGATCAATGCACAGTTGGCAAAAGAACCCGTACAAGCAAAAGCCATATCAGAAAGGATCCAGAATATTCGAATAATCAAAATGGTTATTTATAGAAAATCTGTACATTCCTTTAATTTAGTGATTTCCTATATTCTTGTGATTTTCCCTTAATTATTGTTTATTCTATTTCTTCCCTAAATGGAAGCATTTCCTTGTGTATAAATCTAGGGCATTTGACCCTATGTGATATAATAAGAAATTCTTACAAAGCAATTCCTCAATTTCTCTATTTTCTCCTTTATTCTTTAAACCAACCCAATCCATAAAAAAATTTATAATCATAACCCAACCCAAAGAGAATTATAACTCAACCCAATTGCTAACAAGAGCGACATCTGTGTACAACTAATGACCAAGAGGTCTTGGGTTCGAATCCTCCACCCCCAATTATTGTAATCTCAAGAACAAATAATAATAATAATAACCCAACACAATCCTTATGATTTAAGTTGTGTAGTCCACGATGGTCAAATTGTCAATTTATTTGTACATCCCTAAGTAGGATAGTAGGGGATCCTCAACACATATCCCTCAAGGTAGTGCATTTTAGGTTAACCATTTTTTGATCGAATTTCAATGTTATATTTATCAGACCAAATAATTCTTTAAATTTAATGTATTATGATACGATACTAGATTAGAGTATAAATTTCATTTCAAAATCAATAGTTCATGAAAAAAGTAGGTCGCATATCTTTTAACAATCGAACAAGCTATCGACACAACGTCTCCTAAAATTAATAATTATAAATTAATTAAAAAAAAAAAGAGTCCAGTTGTCGTTTGCTAGCAATGATACAAATTGGGGTTGTCTGGTGGAAGGGAAGGTGAGACAAGGAAGCAGACCAAAGAGCTTCACGTGGGTTTTATTCCCATACATTGCGTCCAGGAGCATTTCTGTCCCCACCAAAACTTGCTACAACACGTGCACCTCACGTGAATTTCATATGCCTAATTTCTGTGGGCCCCACCCCCTCATTTTCTTCTTTTTTTTATTTCTCTGGTTGTGTTTATGTTGAGTGATGTGATGGACAATTCATGGGTGTTGTGACATTTGCATATGATATTTATAATTACGATAAATTATAAATTTGGTATTCCAAGTAAAAATAGTTAATCTTTAGTTTATACAATTTTAAAATTTTGAATTTAATTTTTATGATTTAAATAAATTTTAAAAAATAGAATTTAGTTTTTATGGTTTGATAAAATATAATGATTAATCATTGTCGTTTGTAATTACCATAAATTATGAATGTGAAAATTAGCTACTCATACTAATTTTGTGTCACTTAACTCACACTACTATCATTGATATATAAATAACTAACTTTCATGTACCCAATTCGTTAACAATTAGAAACAATAAGAACTATTTTTTATATTTTTATCAAACCATAAAAACTAAATTCTAGTTTTTAAAATTATAAAGATTAATTCTAATTTTCTAGTTCAAATCATAGGGACTAAATTCTAATTTTTGAAATCATAGAAACTAAATTCTAACTTTTTTTTCAAACTATAGAGACCAAATTTATAATTTACCCTTATTATTATTATTATTATTAGTAGTAGTAGTAGTAGTAGTTTAAATTAGAGAGATTGACTATAAATTAGGGGTGTTCGTGGTCCGGGTTGGGTAGGGTTTGATGAATTTTTTGGACCAACCCAACTTTTCGGGTTGATCAATTCGTCAACCCGCCCAACTCTATACATTAGGGCAACTCAACCCAACCCAACTCTAGATTTTTTGGTTGGGTTAGGTTGGGTTCTCGAGTTATATTACTACTCTTTTTTTCTCTTTAAGATTAATTCATAAGCTCATAAATATGTTTATAAAAAATGCATGATAGTGTACATCAACCAATTATCTATCCTTATTAGTGCATATTCTTTTTTTAGAAGGCTTGCAAGTAAGTTAAGAACTTATCTTATTAATTCATCTTGGTTAAAATACCATTTTGGTCTCTTAACTTTCAAATGTCCAATTTTAGTCTTTAGACTATGAGATTTGTCTAATTTTAGTCCCTCAAGTTTTCAATGCCCAATTTTAGTCCCTCAACATTGAATAGAAGTTCAAAAATAGTCCCTACAATCCTTCTTTCTCTCTCTTCTCAACTCTTCTCATAATCCCTCCTTCTTTTCTTTGAAAAATATCTGGATTTCATTGAAGATTGTGAGTGAATCATCCATTTTCAAAACCCAACTGAGTCAGAACTCACAAATTCCAACCAACCACCTGAAATTTTTGGCAAAATATAATGGAAAGTTCAAAATTAGAGTGTAAAACTGCAACCCCAAATGATAAAAAGGGAACACCCAATCAACTGAAAGTGTCGGAAGTATTCAAATATGATCTTGAAAGATGAATGTGAATTCAAGTGTGAAAATTATGTAATTTGTTGTAGTTGCCCTTTTATGTTGTAGGTATTGAGGTGAGATCCCAAATTATTGTTGAAAATTCAAGTGCAATTCAAATAGCTCAGATAGGCACGGACTATTTTTTAACTTTTTTCAAAGTCGAAGGACCAAATTTGGGCATTGGAAACTTAAGGGTCCAAAATTGGACAAATCTCATAGTCTTGAGACTAAAATTAGACATTTAAAACTCAACCGACCAAAATGGTATGTTAACTATTTATCTTACATAAACACACACACACACACAGATATATATATATATGATATTCTTACCTCGTGTTGAACTATAAAATCATAATCCAACCCAAATAAATTATAACCCAACCTAACCCCAGTTTGGATTGGATACTCTGAGTTGTTCAGAATGTGATTTTTTTGTACACCCCTACTATAAACCCTCTTGAATAAGATGAGAATCAAATTGATATTGATTTTTCTATTCGAATTTGTTGTAGAATTGAATTGGATACTATATTTGAAATCTAAAAGTTGATACCCTAAATTCAATGTTTATATTTTATATTTAGAAAAAATAAATAAATTATATATTATTAAATATTGTAAGATTTCATTTTAATACCAATTGATAATTAGATGAATAACTTATCTATCTTATAGATATTAGAGGGTTTCTGTACATATTAAATAGTATGAAGTTGATCTGGAAATTAATTGGTGATAAGAGAATGTAACGTATTTTCATTATAAACGTTAAGACCTATTATGTATACATTAAGCTCGGGTTGGCAGAAGTCTTCCACCTTTTCAATGTACTAGAAAATAATAACGTGCGTTGCACGTGTAAATACATATTTTATTTTATTACAAATGATATATAACAACAATATTAAAGTATAAAATCATTTTTTTTAGCAAAAACAACTATACTAAAGTATAACTTTTTTTTTTTTTAATTTTAAACATTTAAATTTATATTAAGGAAGGTAGAAGTAATATTAATAAGAATAAGAATTCATCATTATAATAAGTCTACTTCTTAAATAGTCTAAAAAAGTAGTTTCATATTTATTCCGTTTAAAAATAAGTATTTTCTTTTGTACTATATATATATATAACTTTTTTTTTTTAATTTTAGTTTTGAAAATTAAAAAAAAAAACAAAACAAAAAAAAAAAAAAAACAAATTTATGAAGAATTTATTTTTTAAAATGTTATTTTGATTATTTTTCTTTTTTTTATCGAATTTAATTAAGAAATATAAATATTACTATTTTTTGGTTATTTAATGATTTTTAAAATTTTAATTTGGTTATTTAATGATTTTTAAAATTTTTAATATAGTTTGGAACTAAAAAAAATGTTTGTTAATTTTTGTTCATATTATAAGTAAATTTATTAATTATAATTAGAAGTAATTATTTAAATTATTTAAGAATTAAAATGAACATTTTTTTATTTTAATTTGTGATTGATAATTTATTATTTAATTAACTAATATATTACACTCAACTTTTTTACTTCTTATAAATATTAGAAGGTTTCTATACATTTTTAATGTAAGATCCTCAATATGATATTTCTTTTGAATTTAATAATTTTAAATCTGAATTATATACTTTGTTTAAGTTTAATGAGTTTTGATAACATATTAAATAGCATGAAGTTGATTTAGAAATTAATTGGTGATTAGAAAATGTAACGTATTTACATTATAAACGTTAAGACCTATTATGTATACATTAAGCTCTGGTTGGCAGAAGTCTTCCACCTTTTCAATGTATATTACTTTTATATGAATCAATCACACCAAATTAATAAGGATATTTATTGTCTTTCCCTTCATTTCATTACACTTATTTACTTAAAAATAAAATAAAATGAATCTCTCTAGAGAAACTTTAATGGGTTCGTCATTATCGTTGACCGATTCTATAAAGATTTTCACTTTCATAGATGTAATTTGGGGGAATCTTAAAGGATGAGAGCATTCTATATTTAGCGATTAAGATTCTTAATGGCAAAGATTCTAACTTTAATTTTCTTACCTTTTTGTTACCTTTTATAGAACTTTGGATATTCTACTTTGAGAGTTTTATTCTTAAGAAAGAATAAGATCTTTAGGGACAACTTCATATTTTTTTTCAGCCAACATGTGGAGGTGAGAATTTGATCATAAAACTTTATTTTTTATAAAGGTTTAATGTTATCTAATTCTTTTAGATATATGTTTTAACTATTTTATTATTATTTAAAAAAAAAAAACAACAATAACAACAACCAATATAAAAATTACAACCAAATTTTTCTATCTACTTTTACATTAGTTAACATGGATATTTTTTACTTGAACAATATTTGAAGTTAAAAATTTTATAATTTCTTAATCATTAGTTCATACATTAACATAGAATTGAGTTTAAATTTGAATCAAAAGAACTCAGATGAGGGCATGCTATTTGTTGTTAATAATAAAAATTAAAGTTCAAACCATTTAATTTTGAAATGGTAATAAATACTTTAACCACAACATAGATTATGTTAGGTTTTTAGCAAAATATTATAATAAGATTGTTTCACATCAGAAAGATGTAAAGAAGTGATGTGCTTTAAACACTTTACAAAAAAGTCACGTAATTTATTTTGGTTAAACACTTTAAATTTGATATACTATCTCTAAATTTCTTTTGTATTCTTTCATTAATACAGTATTATTTATTATTAATACAGTATTATATATTACTTACACAATATTATATATTATTAATATCTATGATTATAATTGTTAATTTTTTTTAAAAGTGACCATATTTATAATTATTTTCTAAATTTGATAATTTTGAAAGTTTTCCCTTTTATATAATAGAAGTTTTTTCTATCCATTTTCAAAAATTAAAAAAAGAAAAAAAAAAATCTTTCAATCCACAATTTTGTTTTCTGATTTTTTTCACATAAATTTTTGTATTCCTTTTTGTTATTTTTAATTTTAATTTTTCACTAATATTTTTGCTTGTCACTGTGGTAATTAGATAAAGTTAATTCAACATATTAAATAATGTAATTAAAAAAAAATGATGTTGAAGTGAATGAAGACAAGTACATTAAATATTGATGTAATGAAGTGGAATTCAAAAAATTAAAAATAAGTGATGTAATAAAAAATTAAAACAAACATATACTATTTAAATTATTATTTGTATTGGATATGCCCAGGTGCTCCAAAGGTGTTTTATGTCCCCGTGAAGCAAAGTCGCCAGCTTAGAAAATTTTGGTATAATAATTACATTTGTGCCCCCACTGGGATTTATTGACTAATTTAGAAGACACTAATAAAATAAATTTAATTATATTATTGAGATGGTAAACAGAATACAAGTGTCTTTCAACAATTTAATAGCTTTGAGGTGGGGTTTTATGAAATATACGAAGGGGACATTATTTCAACCCAATATTTAATGAATATCAAGGCTGGAATTTTTTGTTTTTTTGGCAATATTTAATGAATATGAAAATGCTAATTTATTCATCGAAAAACTGTTTGTTTGTTTGAGTGATAAACAAAACTGAATCGAATAAATCGAGATTGGTTTGAATTTTTCATATAATATTGGACATATAGATTTTTGTTCGGAGAAAACCAAAAGTTATTAGATTGGTTCGATTCCTATTTCTAAAAACTAATAAAAACCGAACTGAACCAATATTGATTTATTTACTTTCATTTTTCTTTTTATTGGTAAATGACTAAGTATTTTTTTTAATTTAATTATAAATTTTGAATATTTTTAGAAAAAAGACATTCAAATAGGGATTAGAAGTAAAATAGGTAAAATGGTAAAAAAGAATTAAACCGTAGGAAAATCGAATCGAAGAAAGACGAGCCATTGATTTTGTCCTGTATTGGACATGGATTCGGTTCCTCTCTTTTTCAAATCAATCGGATCGGATCGGTTCTCGATTTGGGTTAAAAATCAAAGAAAATCGAACCAATGATTTTACCTTTTATTGAACATTGATTCAGTTTCTCTTTTTATCGATTGATTGGATAGGTTTGATTCTCAATTTGACCAAAAATCAAACATGTAATGCAATTTCCAGTTTTATATCTAATCCAAGAACAAAATGCATATAGAGATGAATCAAAGAACAAACAAGATATAGGAGAAGAGACGAAGCACATCGGATTTAAGTGGTTCGAACTTAGCCTACTTCACTGTCAGAATGAGAATCAATCGAGCTTGATCGGATTATCTCATAATGCCATTGCAAATGTACAAAGGGCTCTCAAAGTTGCTAGGGTTCTAAACTCTCTCTCAAAGAAGAAGAAACCTCCAAATGAGCTTTATATATGAGCTTCAAATACACATCTCTCATGATTAGTAAACTAACCTTTAATTAACTCAGGTTAAACATTAACTCACCAAATGGGCCGATACATAATGTGTAATTCACCTTTTAAAAAATACCTCTTGAAGTACATATCATAAAACAAAATGGCAAATAGAATATCAGAATGATCTCGAGATATCAAAAGCTCCAGACACACCTGGATCAAAACTTGTTCAGATTGAACAATCATAACAGAATTTCAGACTCACCTCGTTCAGAAGCTACCAAAGCAAAGCAGCTTAAAACAGAACGCCAAACAAACTTGGCTCAGAATGCCAAACAGACTTGGCTCAGAATTCGCCCATGTAGAGCAAATCACAGAGATACTTAAATCTTTCAGAAGACAAAGCTTTAGTCAAAATATCTGCAGGATTGTGAACCGTGTTCACCTTCAGCAATGACAACCTGTTCTCAACAACAGCATCTCTAACAAAGTGGAATCTAACATCAATATGCTTGGTTCGATTATGGAAAGCAAGATTCTTAGACAATACCAGAGCACTCTGGCTATCACAATGCAAAGCAATCAAACAATCTAAATCCAACATTTCAGAAATCAAACCTTTGAGCCAAAAAGACTTCTTAATTGCATCAGTCAAAGTAATATATTCTGCCTCAGTTGAAGACAACGCAACAACTGCCTGCAGCTAGACTTCTAACTAATCACATTGCCGAACAGCATGAAAACATAACCTGTAAGCGATCTACGCCTGTCGGCTTTAGCAACATAATCAGAATCAACATAACCTATCAGGATGGATTCTTCAGAACTATCAGATTTCGTATAAAAGACCCTCGCGACGGAGCCTTTAATATACTTTAATATCCACTTTGCTACTTCCCAATGGGTCTTACCAGGATTACTCATGTGCCTGCTCACAACACTCATCGAGTGTCCCAAATCTGGCCTACACGATATCATGGCGTACATAATACTCCCAACAAGATTAGAATAAGGCACTCCTTTCATATCTTCAATATCTTCCTCAGAAGATCGAGACTGACTTGATGACAATTTGCAATGTAGAGAAAATGGAGTCTTCACCTACTAACAACTTTTCATGTGAAAGCGCTTCAAAATACTAGTCAAATAATCAGGTTGAATGATACTGAAACTATGATTATTTCGGTCTCCGGTCAACTCCATACCCAAAATTTTATTCGCAGCACCCAAATCTTTCATCTCAAATTTGTTATTTAACAATTCCTTTACCCTTTTAATCTCTGGAACATTGCTCTATACAATCAAAATATCATCCACATACAACAGAAGCAGGATGAAGCAATTTGCATTAACAGTTTTTCTGTATACACAAGTGTCAAAGGAATTCTTAGCAAAACCATTCTCATATATGAAAGAGTCAAAGCACTTATTCTATTACCTCGAAGACTGCTTAAGGTCATAGATGAACCTTTTCAGATGACAAACCTTGTCAGACTGACCATCTAATTCATATCCAGGAGGTTGTTTCATAAAGATATCTTCGTCTAAGGTTCCATGCAAGAACGTTATGGTCACATCCATCTGCTCTAATTCAAGGTTGAATTGAACAACCATTGCCAATAAGGCTTTTATAGAGGAATGTCTGACAACTGGAGAAAAAACTTCAGTGTAATCTATCCCCTCTTCTTGTGTGTAACCTTTTGCAACCAATCTTGCCTTAAACCGAGGCTAAGCAAATCCTCTAATTCCTGGTTTCACCTTAAACAACTATCTTCAGTCAATAATCTTACAATTATCAGGACGGTCCACCAAAAACCAAGTCTGATTCTCCTTTAAATAAGCCATTTCCCGATCCATCGCCTCAATCCATTCAACTGAATGCTTGAAATTTAAAGCTTTCTTGTAGGTATTCGGTTCAGAAATGCTCTCATTATCATAATAGTACAGAGCAAAACCTACAATCTGATCTTTATCATATCTCGATAGAGGTCGAATTACCCTTCTCTACTTGTCTCTGGCAAGCTAATATGACTGAATATCAGAATTCATAATAGGGAAAATTTGCTGAACATCACTCTCTGAACTAGCACGAACATCCTCTGGTTCAGAATCAACAACCACGGGATCAAATTGTGCAGTATCATCAATATGCACAGATCGCTCAGCAGAAGAATCTCTCGAAGTAGAAGTAGAGGAAGAAGTCAAATCAGTTATCTAATCTTTGCCAAGTAACTTGATACATGTTGACACTACTCGAATTAAAATATGAAAATCTCGTTGGATAATTCACTGTAACACGCAATGTTCTAAGCATTCAACAGTACACACG
>JBBMKA010040313.1:0-21842 GCA_037833695.1 Sechiopsis laciniata | reverse complement strand
ATATATTTAACTCTAGTTTTGATGATATATTCAATGTTTATATATATTTTATAAGTTTTGATAATATATATAAATATAATGTCTAAACAAGTTTAACCCAACATTAATTGACATATTATGGAAAAAATGTCATAATATACTAAATAAGTAATTAGATGGCAAAAATGTCCGTCATGGATGCACTCTACATGGAAATCTAAAAACCCATGTTTTAAAAGAACATTCAAAAGGGGTCAAATGCCTTTCAAATGGGCATCTTGAAATGCCCAAGTATCTCATATTCCTGCAAAACGAACGAGGTAATCCAGATGTCCATTTCATAGAAATCCTGAATCATCTCAAAGTGAATGACCCCTTAAAGACACTTTTGCTCCTTACTTATTTGGTATAGTACGACATTTTATCTATAATATATGTCAAACTAATGGTTGGTTAAACTTACTTAGACATTATAATTATATATATTATCAAAACATATACAAATATTGAATATGTTATCAAAATTAGAGTTAAATATATATTTGTTTTTCAAATACATTCATATTTAAATTGAAGTTAAGAATTAATTTTAAATAAATAAGAATTAATTGATTGAACAAAATATTATATAGAAGAAAACATTAAAGTATATTTTTTATAAAAAAAAACTAAATTTATTTAAATACACAATAATTAAGTTCATTTAGATAAGTATGTTATATAAATTAAAATGATATTAAATTAATGTAAAAAAATTAAATGAATATTGTCGGGGTATTTTCGGAACTTTAGGTAAATTTACGCAAGCTCATGTTCGATTCCTGAAAAAAAAAAAAAAACACAGTTATCTAAATATCACCAAGTATTTATAAAAAAATATTCCTACAAAACAAATGATTTAAGGATGTCATACATCTTTGATTCCGAACATCTGAGATTCCGAGAATCAGAAAATTCCAGTTATCCCGATTATTCCAAAGTAAACTGTGCCTTAAAACAAAGTAGACAAGATTTATGTTTAAATATAAAACTAAATTTGCAAATAAGAATAAAATATTTATAAAAAAAAAAATCAACTTAAAATTTTAAGTTATAAAAAATTGTAAACCAGTTAATAAAAATAAAATGAATTGCTTTTAATATGCTTGGTATGCCTCGCCAATACATCATTTCTATTTCTAAAACAAAAGAAAAAAAAAGAAAGAAAAGAAGATAGTGCTCGAATTGCTTTTAATTAGTTAAATACTTGTAACCTAATGACTTTTTAATCTGGTATATTTTTAGAATTTGATTGGTCTTATTTCGAGTTGTAGAATGTAGAGATTTATTTCCTCCTAAACGATCTTTCGAATGAAATAAAAAAAATATTGATCTCCCTTGTCCCGAATGTGGGAGCTGAGTTATTGTATCTGTTCCTATGATGGTTGTAATGTTATTGTTAATTTGTTTTGAGAGAATTTATTTTATTTGAACAAATTCTCTATCATAGTCGAATGGAAAACCGGGTAATGGTTTTATATTTTTAACAGCATCCTGTATTCTTTTTTATAGAACTAAGGCCAAATTATAAGATAAAGAGAGAAAAAAACAAATTAGCAAAAGTTTGGTAATTTGGCTTTTTTTGTGGGAGAGTCAGAGATTGGAAAATGGAACTAGTCGTTTTGCTAATTTATTATAGTAAATTCAAAAGAAAGGTTGCCACTTGAATCCATATATTGGGTTCATTTATTTAATACCAGAATAATACGACATGACACAAACAAAAAGCCTATAAATTAGCATGCAAGTACTAAGATAAGCAAACAATCCAACCCGCAACTTCTAAACAACAACCCGATGCCAATGGATAGCAGTAATACTAACGCCGTGATCGCTGCCGCCGCCGCCGCCACCGACAACGGCGACTTCAATAGCATCCAGGATGCAGCCTTCGAAGCGACACACCAAGACCGCTCCCGGTGCTGCTTCCAAGAATGGATGCAAATTCAGCGCCAAGACTTGACCCAACTCATCCAGTCCCTCCCCACTCACGAGGAGGACGACCAAATCAAAACCCTAATTGACAGTTGTATCGTGCACTACGAGGCCTACATGACCACGCGCAGCCAGCTGGCTCAAGAGAGCGTGTCCACGTTCTTCGCGCCCACCTGGTGCACCTCCTTGGAGAATTCGCTGCTGTGGGCCGCGGGGTGTAGGCCCTCAATCTTCATACGGTTGCTGTACGCGCTGAGCGGGCACGAGGTGGACACGCGGCTGGGCGAGTGGCTGGAAGGAGTAAGGAGCAGGGGTGTGGGGGACCTGTCGCGGAGCCAGATGGAGCGCGTGGATGCGCTCCACATGAGGACCATGCACGAGGAGGAGAAGCTGACCAGGGAGATGGCGAGCTGTCAGGAGGAGCCGGCGGACCAGCCGATAGCGGTGATCGCGAACCAGATGAAGGCGGAGGTGGAGGCGATGGCGAACGAGGAGGTGGAGGCCGCGCTGAGGGATCACGAGATTCTGATGAGAGGAGTTATGAAGGAGGCGGATGAGTTGAGGCTGAGCACGCTGAAGGGAGTAATAGAGATATTGAGCCCGGTTCAGACGGTCGAGTTTCTCATTGCGAGTAAGAAGCTTCATCTCTCTCTGCATCAATGGGGCAAACGCAGAGATGAGAGGCATGGAAGAAGATGCTTCTAAATTGCCTTCATACCTAAACTACTATCATTTCAATTCTGTCTGCTTTTATTTCCTGTTTTTTTAGTTCAACATACTAGAGATGTACCCATGACCTTTTGGTTCACGGTCGTATATTTATGTTGTTGAACTACTTAATTTGTTAGTGTGTTTTTTTTTCCACAGTTTTTGGTGGTTAAAATATATAATAAAATTTTATGATAATCTATGTAAAATGTTTTTTAGAGTGCGACAAATTGTGATTTAACTTTTTTTTCTTTCTTCTCTCCTTTACTTGTGTGAATTTGAGAAAATAATGGTTCAGATTAAAGCTGAGATAAACTCAGGTGGAATATGTCCGTACAAAAAGACAAGCGGACATGCAAACCATAATATGTGGTTTTTTGTTTTGTCTTGTTCATTGATTTCTTATGAAGGATATTTATGGTTTAAGATTAAATTGCTAACAATTGGTATCAGAGGCTTTGTTAGGAGAGTTCTTGGAAAAGTTTGATTTTTCAATTTGCCCCATTCTCTTCGATTAGAATTTTGAATTTATTTATGACAAGTCTATATTTCAAAATTCAAGCATCAGGCAGAAATTGGATTTTTGCAAGTGAATCGGTGGTTTCTAAAGTCTCAAACATAAACGACGGCTTTTTTGTGGTTTTTTGTTTCTTTTGCCGTATTGTGGGTTGATAAGCGTTTGAACGCGTGAGATTATATTTGGACGGCAGGAAAATAAGTTTGCGTAGTCAAAATTCCTTTTCTTTTACTTGGTCGGTTTGAAGATTTTTTGTTTTGCATTCTTCAGGCACATTACACACATATATTTATTTATATATTGTTTTTGCCTCTGGTGGTTTTTTATTATGGTTTCAAGTTCCAGCGGTATTTGTTTTTCCATATGAAGTAGATTTGCTTAATGTTTGTTTGTTTAGTGGTATTATGAAAATTGTATTGTGAAATTTGTTATGTGTTGAACAATTTTTCTTTCTTTTGAAGTTGGACATTTTTGGTACTATTGTGATTTTTGGTGCTGCTAGAATTATGTTTTCTAATTTACCCACTATTTTGAGTTGTGGTTCTTTTGGACGGATTATTTTGTGTAGCTCTCGAATTTGGATGGATTCTAAAATTTGGAATCTCAATTTGGCAAATTATTGGTTTAAGGAGAGGTTATTTGGTTTCCGCATGTATTTGTCAAAAGGTTTAGAAGAGAATATTGAGAAATTTATTAAAATTTGTGGAGATTTGGTTAACTCTTGTGAAAATTAGATTCTTTTTATGTTATTCATTAGTGACGAAGCTAATCAAATCAAAAATGGAAAAGAAAATTGTTCAAAAAAATAAAATAAAAGGAAAAGAAAAAATTAAAAACTATAAAATCAAAATTGTAGAACTTTGAAAATTCAAGAGGAAAGAGGTTCAAAATTGCCTCCTCTTATCTCCATCTAAAACCTACACATTAATATTCATCATACAGATTTACTCAACTCTTCTAAGTATTTATATCTTAACCTTTGAGCATCATTCAAATCAGCCAATGATTTTCTTATTTTGAATCTTTTCAAGAAAGTGTGGACGTTTATATTAAAAGTGAAAATAAAAAATGCCTAAAAAGAATGACACAAAAAGAGGGCTAAAACATCAATTTATGATTTCATTCACATATAAACTCCTTAATACACCTTTTACTTCAAATATACAAGACAATTATACAACTACCTCACAGCTATATTGATTACTAGGCTGCATTATACATAATTCATTCTATAAATATTGAATATGAATATTTCCTCTGCCACACCCTACATGTCTCCACATAAATATCAGAAGACAAAAGGAAAAGGGCAGCTCAAATCCTCCAAAACTTATTCAAAAAATTTGAGGAAAGGAAGGGGAAAAGGACTCCACAAGGAAAAATACAAGCCATGCTCCTGTATAAATTTTCACACAAAAACAGTTAATTCACCTGAGTGTTACCAAAAACTACTTGAAATTGTCTGTTGACGAGTGCTGCGAAACCCGAGTAACTAATTCCTGAAAAGACCGACAAAGGTATAGGATTAGTCGTGTTCGCTTAAGCCAATGGAGTTATGTGTTTGAGAGTTAATGAAAGATTACCTCGGAGTAACGAACATGATCGAGACGTAAATTTGAAGATTTTACAATAGTTTCCCACTTGGTGCTCGTTGATGTTCTAGGACTTTGGGGCTTGTGATACAACTTGTTTCCAAGATTTGATGTTGCAAGTAACTTTTTCGAGGAAACGGAAGGCAGGGTACGCCATAGCCAAGACTCAGAAGGCGACTTCGGTAGAGGTGGAGGTTGAGAAGATATCCCAGAAGTTACTTTGATACTGGCTGGATCTTCTACTTTTACTATCTGATAATTGTCTTTTGAGTACTCATCTTCATCAGCAGTGTCTACATTAGAGAATCCTAAAAGCTCCACTTTATGAAGTCTATCATCAGTAGCAACTTTTCTATTAGATTCTGCAGCTTCCCGCTCCAGCTTCCCTTCTTCAACCAAAGTTAAGCACTTAACTTCTAGGAAAGAAGGTTCCACAGTGGTAGTTTCATCTGTATCTCCTGTCGCGAATGCTGTTTCATCATCCCTACTAGCACGATCAACTTTCTTCTCAGCATCCAAAAAGCTTGAATTCAATGGAGGAATTATTTCAGAAACACTTGCAGTATCTATATAGAGTGTCTTCTCAATCAAGGTACTTGCCCTGTCAACCCCATATTTAGTTGCTCGATTAAATGGTCTATCACGAAAGTCAGTATCACCTTTAAAGTTTGAGATAGTCTCAACTTCTTTAGGAACTACAAGAGACTGCTTTCTACAAGGAGACCGTGATGCTTCATTCCGAAAAGGGGAAGTTGCCCTTGAATGCCTGAACGGAGAAGATCTACCTCTCATTGGCAGCTCGGTGGAGGAAGGAAAATGTTTCGATTCGCCAGTCCACGTATCTTTCACCTCCTGCAGCTTAGGTGATCCAACAGCAGCTTCTGATTTTTGCTTGTAAGCAGGATTCCAAGCATGCTGCAAGGTGTAAAATTTATCAGCAATTATACAAGTATAGCAAATAAATGGGAATAACAAAAATTAATTAGACAGTAACCTTGTTGATCTTTTGGCTGTGTGAATGGTGCATTGTTCTGCTTGATCCCCCAACTTTATTAGTGATAGACACGGGTGCCTTGGTCCTAATTCTCAATCCGGGCACGGGATTAAGAAGGCCCAAAGAGTTTTTTAAGCATATGTTGGGTATTAGACCACAACCTCTAGCTGATATATAGCCTGCATTGTCATATTGATCATCCACAGAGTCACTTTCTTCATCTACTTCATCTACTTGATGTATTTCATCTTTGTCATACTGTAGTAATAGGGTAGACTCAAGTTGTTTAAGCGGAGACGCCCTCCTATTCTCAGACGTTGCCTTCTTAACATGTCTAGATTGCTCAACTGCTACAAGTTTTTTCTTCAAGGAATACTTAGTAGGTTCCAAAACCATTGCCTTGGCTGCAGGTAAGAAGCGGCTCATCATGAAGTCTCGAGTTTGAGGATCCGATCGAAAGGTTCCAGACTGTTTCATTGGACCGTTGTATCCACTTAATCCACTTACACTACAGTTGTTAACAGAGAATGAACCAGTAAGGGACAACGTCTCACGTGCATCAGAGAAATCATCATCGTCGTCGTCGTTATCATTCTCAGATACCAAGCTCCTCGCATCACTAGCTTTCGTCGACTCTAATCTAACAACAATGGCATTCGAAGAATTCGCTTCGAACCCATTTCGATCACAAGCTTCCATTTCCAAATTATGTTTTTTAACATCCAAAGTTCTCCCAAAGGAAAGCCTAGGAGTAGAACAAGTCCTCTCAGGTGAGGCTGAGCCACTATCATTCTTAACTATTCCTGGAATCTGCTCCCAATGGAAAGGAACTGCTACTGGTTCTGTTACTTGCTCTAAATTGAATTGTGGCCTAGAAACTGGAAAGGTACTACGTCTACTAAGTTGGGAATTTTCAGATTTCTTTTCATTCACTTTAGCTACAGAACTTGATACCTTGGAAAATCGCCTCACAGACATGAGTGGGGCATTAAAATTGAGTTTTCTTTCCTCCATTTCTTACCCAAACCAACAACAAAATTTAACTACCAAAGCAGGGCTGCAATAAAAAAAAAACAGCAAAAATCACCAACACCGCCAATAAAGCTAATCTGATAAACCCTTTTCGCTATTCTACGTTCTGAGCTAGTAATCAAATGGGCAAGAGAGAAATGATTCATAAATTCTGATAATCAAATTTCAAAGAAACTAAGAATCGCCAGCCACGAAGTTTTCCCAAATTCCAAAAGTGGGGAACAAACAAATTCGACCATTTAGAACTGCAATCAAGGAAATCAAGCATCTAAATCCAAAAAATTAAGCAACCCCAGATGAGAAATTAGAGCAAAACCCCTAAAAATTGATCCAAATGCGCAAACAAACAACAAATGGAAGCAATTCACAGAAAGACACCATGAAAACCAGATGAAAACAAAAGAGAAGACAAACCCAACAAACAAAAAAGGAACAGAAGCAGAGACAAGAAGAGTGTAAGTGTAATTCTCTTACCTTAGCAGGAACTTGGATCGATGGAGAAAAAGAGAGAGAGAAAAGGAAAGATTATAATGAAGAGGAAAGAGTCCATAAATGATGGCGTGTAGTAAGGGAAAATGAGTAATGGGAAACGAAATCAATGACTTTTTGTGCGCCAAATTCTGCTGTTGCTTTACGCCGATGGTGGTTTGGTTTCAATTTTTCACGCGCTCTCTGTGTTTTCGACTTTTCTTTGCTCAAAGCTTTTTATTAAATGTGGTCACGAGAAATACAGTTGAAGAACCGATAAGAGTGGTGGGACTGGTGCATCTTCTTGGCTGCTTATTCCACGTAGCTTTGTACAATCACTGTCGTGTTTTCCGGTTTTTGCATTTGAATAGTCGATTTTACTTTTATTCAAAGGTTTTAAATTATATTACCGTTTACGAGATACTCTTTCTTGTTTTTAAACGTTCCATTTCATTTCGAAATTTTGGTAAAAATTAATTTCTTTTTACAAGCTGACCTTACCATTTTATTAGAGACATACAAATCCACTCTCAATATAAAAGGAGCAAACGCAAAAAAAAAAACGAACTTCTTTACTAACAAGACATTAGTCCACAACTCGAACGACCTACATCAACAAAACAACAAGCCAGAAATAAAAAAAAATTCTAGAAGATCGACATAACTCAGGAAGTAAATTATTTTATATTCAAGGCAATTATAACTCCTTACAACGCTAAAGCAAGTTGTCAAAACTCAATTGGACTTAGAGAAATTAATAGAAAAGTTACTCGATGGTCATACAAAATAATCACAAACTTTGCATAGAAGGTACCACTGCTCTCAATTAAATGAGAGTCAAATACCGATTTTCATAATCGAACCTCTGACCATGGTGTTGAACTGGATTACCACCAAATAATGAAACTACTACGCCACTGTCCCTTTCGGTAAATAATCAACAAGTTAGAACAAGGAGAAAATAGGCAAAAGATAGCATAAGACAACCAAATTCGTTTAAGAAAAGCCAAACGTGTGGTGATTTTGAATGATAATTTAAGAACGAGCTATACTTCTCTTAATACCACATATACTCACTCTTGATCAGCCAAAGAAAGTTTTTTTGATAGAGCATTCCCAACAATCGAATTTTCGTCGAGACATAATAAAAGGCTCTAATGCTAAAAAAAACAATAGTTATTTGTAAATTATATATGTAACCATTAGCTAGGGGTGAAAAAAAAGTTCAAAAATCGATCGAACCGAACCGATCCAGTGATCCGATTCGATTTTTATGAAGTATACTGGACTTATTGGTTTTAAAATGCAAAAAATCGAGTTTAATTGGTTCGGTTCGATTTAGTATGGAAAAACCAATAAAAAGTCGAACCAAACCAATACTTTAAATTGCAAATTAAAAAAACCTAATTTTATTGCGATCTCTTATTCATTCTCTCCGGCCGCTTCATTTTCAATCGATTCCTCATTCTTCCATCGATCTTCTTGTCTTCATTTTCAATCGATTTCTCATTCCATCAATCTCTGTTATTTTTCATCGTCTTCTTCTCTTCTTCTCTTCACCATTCGAGAGCAATTTTGTCGATACCAAACGAAACTCTATTTGCCCAGAGGGAACCACCGAAACCAAAAACAAATTTCAATCTCGTTGGCACTTTTTCTTTATCAACTATAAGATTCATTCTCTTCTCATTATTTTTTGTAACTTATAATTTGTTGTCTCTTTCAGATCTTCATTATTCTGTGTTTTCGTTTTTTTCCTGTCGAATGTTGCTTTGTTCTTGAGTTTTCTATGTCGTTATGGACTTTTATTTGGCCTAACGATGATAAATTATTAAATTTTAGTAGTTAAAGTTGATTGTTAGGAGAATTTGTAGATCAATTGGATGAATTTGATAATTTCCTTCTAGTTTTAGCATATGATTTTCTCTTTTGCGATTTGGGAAATTTTCTTTTTTATGGTTCAATAATTCATCTTTCAAAACATCGAACAAAAAAAAGTTATCGAGTCCTAAAATACTTTACCATATATTGCCGCAAACCAAATTAATAGAGCTCCCAAACCCACAGTTTAACCTCACTGTTTCTCTGCACAGTTCAATTGAAAAGCTTACCGAATCCCAATAATTGATGGCGTTAATCACACAACAAATCCACATTTTGCTCTTCTTCTACTTTCTGCTTTAACTTCTTCTACAACTATGCTATTTTTTGGAATGTAAAATTGTGTTGACAATGAATATTGTGGACTTTGAAAAATATTTTTTTGTATGAGAAATATTGTTTTAATATATTAAAAAAAATTAGACACTGGATCGGATCTAAAACCAAACCGAATCAATGGTCATATACTCTATTGGACATTGGATCAGATCTATTTTTTGAAAACCGAACATATCGGTTCAATTGTTGGCTTGGTACAAAACCGACAAAAACCGAACCAAAATCATCCCTACCATTAGCAGTGAAAATTCAAATTCATGTTGTCTTGGTCATGAAAATATTTTTGTACTTATTGATCTATTGTTCTTGTTAGCTAACTTATTAGCTCTACTACTTTTTTACTCTTGTTTGAGTTTTGTTAACACAAAGAACATTAAAATCTACGCATAGTTTCACAACAAAAAAATTCAAAAATAAAAATCATGTCAACTTGTGTAATTAGTAACTAGTAAAAAAAAAAAAAAAGAATTTCTCCATATTTATACCCATGATATAATATTAACCACTTTGTTTACTCTCAATTTCCTTAAAAAAGTTTTGTATAAATGAAGGTATTATATTTAACTTTATATAACATGGGTCTCTTCCACTAATTGTACAAATCTCAACATGAATATATAAATCGTTTTGGATGTTTGCTAAAGAATATTTCCTATGATGAGCTCATAATAAGGAATTGAATTATTTTAAAGATGAAAAGAAAAAGAAAAAGTAAACATGGATTTTGGACATTTGTTTTTACATGCAAAGGAAAATGACGGTGGAGTATTAAAAAAAATAATTGGAGAAAAAATAATGGAATTTAAATTTAATTTGCGAGAAGATAGAGCTTATAAATACATTATTATGTTTGAGTGGATTAATTTAGTGGAGAATTTCAAAGGTTATCCGGTCCTTTCTTAATCTTCTTCCTCTGATTGCGGAAATGTCGTTGAACCAGTCACGTGCACCCCACAAGTCGTTACATTGTCCCCAAACATTCTACATTCCCTCTCCATACTTTATTTTCCAAATAATTGTGGCCTACATGATATTTTAAAATAAATATAAATTGTCCCTAACAACAATAATATCATTGATATTGTATATTTAAGAGTTCAAATTCTCCCACCTTCAATTATGATAATTTCAATATATATATATATAAAAATAAATAAATGTAATATTTTCTTTTTTTTTTTCAAATTTTATTTATCCAATAACAATATTTATCGCTCGAAAGTTCCCATCTGATGTAGGAAAATAAATAAATATGGAGAGGTGCTTTTTCCCATCAATCCCACATTTTCCTCCACAACAAAAGCCCAATATTGGGAAGATTTAATTGGGCCCCATTTGGACCTATTTTCAACCCATTTTAAAAGCATCCAAAACTTTAAGGAATAATTAGGTAAATATCTTAATTTAGAAAAATAATTAAGAAATGTCTACTATCTTTTAGAATTTAAATAAATGTCTAATTTCTTAATTTTGTATTAATTAATTATTTATTATAAAAGCTGTGGATTATTTTACCTTTCTAATATATTTTTTAATTGATTAAAGTGATTAATCTGACTTTACGTTCGAAATCCCTCAAAATCCATGAAAATTTTAAATTAAAAATAAATAAAAAGATATTGGATCGAAAATCGTATTTTTTTGTCGATACTTTTTAAAAATAAAATCAACTAAGCATTTGATTATTAATTAAAAATTCAAACTTCATTGTTTTATATTCTCTTCCTCCCCATGACCATAAAACTCCCTAGAGTTTACGACAATATAGGTTTTGAGGTACAAATAAAAGAAGTATATTGAATAATCTGTTGGGCTGTAGTTTCTGTCATAATTGCCGCCCTTGGAAATCGTGAAGCGCCACCGGTCATCTTAATTGAAGGTAAGAATACGGGAGATTGTTCTAGCAAAAGCTCTAAAACACCAATCTCTCCAACATGCGTGAGGAAAAAAACCTTTTATGCTTACTTGCCTCGTGTCAATATAGTAATATGTATTTTTGTCGTATTGGTGAAGTTTTGTAGGTCAATATGCTCCTATGTGGTAATATGTATATTGTTCTTCTAGATCAATATTGAGTCGATAATTTGATACTATTGATCTTGCATATTTGTAATTTATCTATATTGTTCGCGGGTAAATTCGTAGACATTCGGTACCTAATTTACCTAATTTTGTTTTTGTTTTTGAACACTGATTTAAAGTCCGTAGACATTTTCTTAATAATTTTATGAAACGTAGACATTTGTTACTATTGGAGTACCACCCTTAAAATTGCTTCTCATGTTAACTTAATTTCGTTATCGAACTCTTAGATTTTAAGAAAATAAAAAAATCTCCATCATTCAATTCTTAATTACGGTTGAATTTCAAAAGATGAAAGAACTCAAAGGTTTATTTAACAAGGCAAAAAAAAAAGAAAAAAAAGAAAGACCAACCATTTATTTATTAAAAAACTAGAAGAAAAAAGATTTGAACGCGTCAACTGTTAAAAGCTTCATTCTTATGGGCAGAGCAACCGACATAATAAAAGAAAGCAAAGTGGAAGAAAATGAAATAAAAAAACATGCATTTCAGAGGAGTGTCTCAGCCGTACAAGCCAGCCACTTGAGGTTACATTTGACAATGGTATCAGCAAACAAAATAGTATCTTCTTTGCTACTACACGACGGAACATCCACCACATACGACTCTATCACCACCGTCTTCTCTCCCCCATCGTTCTCCGCCGCCACCTCATGAACTGTCGTCGTCGACCGGTAATTAACCAGCTGGTGGTCGCCACCAATGATGCTAAACACCATCACACGAGCCTCATCATCGAGCCGCTCAAGCCGCTCCACGCTAGTCTTGGCCGGCATGCCACTAACCACCACCACCTCCCGCACGCTGCCGACCCCACCGTCGCCCTCCCGGATCGTGCAGCTCTTGACAAGCTGCTTGTAAGCCTGTGGGTTGTCGAAGCGGCGGACCATGGACCACACTAAATCGAGAGGCGCGTCAACCACTTGGACCACGGTTGAGCCGCATTGGTTCGGGGAAAGCCGAGGTGTGTGGTAGAGCCTGATCATTGACTCTGTGGTGGCCTTGTATCCACTGCGAGTTCCGTTTTCGTTGCAATGCATATTTTTTCAGTTTGAATTCACAGTGTACAAGAAATAACTGAATCTTTTGGATCAGTACCCTTGTTTTTATGTACAGAAAAATGAATGAATGTTTAATATTAAAAAAATAGACTACGTTTATGGTCGGTCAAGAATTGTTGACAAATTGACTTTATAAAGGCGGCGTGTGTTGTATAACTTAGAAGCGAAGTAGAGAATAGGATCATCATCACGTCACGACTCAACATCCTGAACTTTCATACAATACAAGGAATTGAGAAAATATTTGATAAAATTAATAAGAAAATGTTTTTGAAAATATGAGGTGGACAGACACGTCGATGAGAAGAGTGGGAAGAGCCAAGTCAGCAAATGAGTCGATGAATGCGTGGCAGACCCTAGAGATATTTTCTACCTAATTCAGACGCGTGTGAAAAAGGCAGGTATCGGTTTATAACAGTTTTATGAAATGAATAACGAATTTAAATTGGACGGTGACGTTGACGGTGGCTTTGGAAACTGGACCGGATCCATACAAATTAGGCCTGACATATGTGCTTTTCTTAGCCTGCTCATTTCTATATTTATTTTTATTTTACGAATAATGGCAAAAAACATCCTAATTCCTTGAACAATTTGTATTTTAAAACGGTTCATGAGCAATAGTAATAGTTCAACCGGACTAGAAACGTCTAATCGTACAACCGGCCACGCGCTTCTCGCGTGAGATTCCACGTCAAATGAACCGTCTCCGTTTGGGAAATTCCCCCGCTTCCCCGCAGTCTTTCCGCTAGTCGGCGACCCCACACCCGACCTAAACCATGTCCCAAACAACCCCCTTCCCCTTCCCCTTCCCCTTTCCCTTTCCCTTCTCCGGCGATATCATCACCGCCTCGCCGTCGCTCTTTCTTTCTCATGGAGGTTCTCACCCCTAACTCCCGCCGCCACCTTCCCATTCGCGACGACTGTTGGACCGAAAACGCCACCTCCACTCTCGTCGACGCTTGGGGCCGTCGTTTTCTCGATCTCAACCGCGGAAATCTCCGGCAGAAGGACTGGCAGGACGTTGCTCATTCTGTTAACTCCCTCCATGGCCTTACTAAGAAGACTCATCGCACCGACGTTCAGTGTAAGAACCGTATCGACACCGTCAAGAAGAAGTACAAGACCGAGAGGGCTAGGGTTTCTGCTTCTCGTGGCGCTTTTGTCTCCTCTTGGCCGTTTTATGCTCGCCTTCATGAATTGATTGGTCCTACTGTTAAACCGCCGCCCTCCGAACCTCCTCTTATGGCTCTTCCCTTGCAGATTCGAAAGTCTTCTCCCCCGGTTCCTGCTGCTACTCCTGTCGTCCTCCCCCGGTCTCGGAATTACTCAGCTATGGCTGCCGCTGCTGCCTTGACGGAGGATGAAGACGAGGTGGACGAGGAGGAGAAGGAGGCGGAATCAACGGAAGGGGAGGGGATGAGCTGTTTGGCCAGAGCGATTCGGAGGTTTGGAGAGATGTATGAAAGAGTGGAGCGTGAGAAAGTGCGGCAGATGGTGGAATTGGAGAAACAGAGGATGCAATTCGCTAAGGATTTGGAAGTGCAGCGGATGCATATATTTATGGAGACACAGGTTCAGCTTGAGAGGTTTAAGCGTGCCAAGAAATCAACTCCCAGTGGTAACCTTCATCAATCTTTCCTTTTCCATACACCTTGAACTTTGATCTGTTACAGATTCTACATTTGTTATGCGTGTTCTTGACTGATTGTCGGGATTGATTGATTGATTCGTTTGATTGTTTCCAGGATATCTATGTTTGGTTTTTCATATCTCTAGAATAGAACGATTTCCCTAGATTTTCTATAACCTTAAAATTAATTACTAATTTAACCTGGTGTCGTCTATTTTTCAATCTTCTATTTGAAATATTAGTAAACCTTTTATCTAAAAGTCATTTCTATTATTTCACATTCTAAACAAGATTATAATTTAAAACTAGCACTTTTACTTTGTTACTTTCTTGATTCCCAACTGAAGGTTAGTTATATAACATAACCTTCTATATTTTTTTTCGAAATCTTAAACCAGAGTTTCACTCTACTATGCCCAGGACAACCATGCCCGTCTCTAAGCTAAGCATCGGGAGACATCGAAAGAATGGAGACACGGGAAGTCTCAACAAATTAATGTCACATGCGAGTCTCGAACTTAGGATCTTTAGGGGAGCACACCTTTAAAATCAAGTCTTCAACCATGGCGCCACCCCTTGGGACATATAACAATCTATAGATTACTAAAAGGAAATTTCGTCTCTTTTTATTTTTGGGGAGGCTAGGGTATTCTTATGTTTTTGTTGACGATTCCTAACATTGAAAATAATTTAGGGTGTGCTTGGGCCACCAAGAATAAGCGGGAGAATGAGAATGGGGATGATTCCCCGTGTTTGAGCCACCGAGAATCATTCCCCTTCAAAAAATTACATTTTTCATTCTTCTCCTAACTACTTTTTATTCCCTCTCCCAACAACTTTTTATACATCACTTCACTATTTTTCACTCTTATCATGTTAGGATCTCAACATTGTCTCACATTGGATAAGTGGGGAGTCCTACAAGCATTTATAAAAGATATGGACCTCCTCATTGCCAATTAGCTTTTAGGTGGAACCTCATATTCTCTAATATGCTATTAGAGTCCATAAAGTCCAAACGGGTATCGGTTCAATAAAAATGAAATTGAGATTCGATTCTAGATTGGTGAGCCCAAAAGAGGCACTATCTTGAGGGAACATGTTAGGATCTCAAAATTGTCCCGCATTGGATAAGTAGGGAGTCCTTTTATTGCCAAATGGTTTTGAGGTGGAACTTCATATTCTCTAATGCATCATACTCATTATTTTATTTTTCCCATAATCATTCCCTTCACCTAAAACACAAATAATCATTCTCCCCAAAATCATTTCCTTTCCAATTCTCCTCCTAATTCTCATTCCTCCATAATCATTACCATTCCCTTTCCTCCAAACACATCTTGATGGAGCTATATGGGTTGCGATGAAGTGGTTGTATTACATTGCTATATGCCCAACTCTTAATGGCTAAGCGTAGCATGTGAGGGCTCTAGAAATTTTGAAGGTGTGCTTGGACAGTTAAGGTTTGATACTCTGCATAAAAATGGCATGGGCAGAGAAGTTTTCCTAGCTTCGTCTGAGGGATGCCTAGTTAGTTCATTAGGGTCTCATTTAAACATTGGAACTCTGACTTCCAAGGTTGATCTACATATTAAAGAGAAAAAGTATTGCAATTCTTCAGGTTTGAGTTGATCTTGTTTTGGTTCTTTAGGTTTGAATTCTTTGAATATAAAAAATTTATTCAAATATAATTTAAATTGCAGAAATAATCTGAGGATAGAGATGGGAGAAGAAGAGAGGTAAGATGAGCATAATTTTTGTATGGTTTAATAGCATGAAGAAGATACGTTCATGGGTATGTATGTTGGTAACAATCAAAACAACCACCATCCATTATGTCTTGGAGAACTAAGAGGTGAAAGGTTCAATCCATGGTGGTCTTCTACCAAAGAATTAACTTCCTATGAATTTTCTTGACATCCAAATGTTGTGGGGTCAGATGGTATGTTTTGTGACAATAATATAAGTGCACGTTAGCTAACTTGGATAATCAAGGATATAAAAAATAAAAAAAAAACAAACAAATAAATCAACCGCTAATCAATATTCCAGTTCTTAGTGATAAGAAAAAACAGAGCCAGAAAATGGTGTGGGGGAGGGATTCAATTTGAAAGGAAGAGAATCATAGCCTGAAAAAACCACTCCAGGTTGCAGTATAGAATTAAAAGTTCTAAAATTTTTGATAGTTTAATATAATCACCTTTCAATTATCCCGGACTAACAGTCTCGCAAAGGTTTTATTTTTCTTTTTACTAACAGATAATGTGAACAATACTTCATTCATTTTCATGATTTTATTATTGAACAGGAGATCTATTCTGTTCTATAGGTTTACAACAGATTATTCAACTGAGTTCTAAAGAATATTGGATTACTGGACTCATTCTAATCACTATAAACTGGCCAAGGGGAGCCAAGTTCTTCTCTATTTCATGTATACTAACTGCTATGAGATAGCAGCAGTTAAGATACTACATCGCTTCCTTATATAGGTTCTATTTTCCATGCTGTCCATGGCCATTCTTTGAACTGGAAATTTTGTCTTGGAATTAAGGAATTTTTTCTTAAATTTCATTGCTAGCATGACTGGCTTGGGATGTTTGAGGTGGATTTCTCCCAGGTCTTGGACGCCCAACTTTAGGTGGAAAGTTTAACCAATAAATTGGAGTGGCCATAGCTGATACCATGGTTATCAAAAGGAAAGAGAAAGAGTACTTGAGTCATGAATTCGTTCCTCAAGATTATAATATTGGATCATGTAGTTTCGATGTCTCCCAGTAACTGGCCTAGGGACGGGCGTGGTTATCCTTGTTTCTAAAAAAAAATATTGGATCATTTAGTCACTACATCAGTTCCTCTTAAGAGTATGAAGCCAGGTCTTGGCTTGAGTATGATCTAAACGTGTCAGGCTTCAACTCAAATCTTGTTTTCTGGTCTAGTTTATGTGATTCAGGTTCTTAAAAGAGTATAAGATTGGCATATACGAGTAGTGCAAGTGTTGGGATGTGTTCCTTGAAATCTACTGTCAGTTTGCAAATCATATTTTCGGAAAACTGCCTTCTCTAATAAACTTTACCCTGTACTATTGGGGATAGGCATTTGAAAATGGCAAAACATGACCCATTCATAATCCGTTGTTGAAGGGACATGGTTACCAAAATTTTGGGATAGGAAACAAAGTGCTTGGTTATCTAAGACTACTAATTTCCTTTCTCAGGAAAAAAGAAAAAAAAAAGAAAAAACTACTAATTTCTTGCTTATTTTATACTTGTTGCATTTGTGTGATTTATAGTTTGAACTGTTTGAACTTTGAAGTGTTGAAGTTTGAATCGACGATTCCTGTCCTTTTGCAGATATGATTGTAAACTCTGTGTCTTGTGATGCATTGTTTGGAATCAATGTTCATTTTACTAGGTTGTCATTTATAATAAATTATAAAAAAAAAACATGTCTTTTTGTGAAGCAGATATCTAGAGGTAGCCTTGTGAGGGGAGTAGCAGAAACTCCACTGGGTAGGTAATTCGGATATTTTCGAGGAGATGATAAATACCAACAAAAAAGAAGAAAAAGAAAAGGGGAGTTGTATCCTTTTATAGCTTTTAAATTACAATTAGTTTGTATTTAATTTGAAGCTAGCCTAGACCACGACCCAGTTGGTTCCTCTCCTTGTAGGGAAAAGGTTGGCAAACTGCTGTAATTGACTTTAAGATGTGAAGCTAATTTAAGACAACCTTTATCTTCTACTTTGGGAATTAGCATGAGCTTCTTGAAATATCATATGCATACTTAAAATTTTGGTTAGGAAGCTAATTTGGATTAGATGGTATTGTTCTTAGGAGTTGAAATTGTTCTGTAATCTTTTGGGGGCCTTGTTTCAATGAACAAAAAGGAAACGAAATGTGATAATCTATGACAAGGTGGGAGTTTTCCAACGACAGAACTGTCACGTCTATCCCAAAATGATGTGGGGTCTATAAAGCCAAACTCTCTGTGAATTTTCTCCCATATACTAGAAATGTTTACATGTTGTACATGTTTGCTTGCATGTCTCAGAAATACTAAAATGTCTCATCAATTTTTCTTTTTTATATTTGGGATTGAAGTTTTTCCTACTACATATTTAAGGACATATGTGCTCGTTCTAAGGTTTGGCCTCGAGAGACCACAAGAGATTGAACTTGAGATCTGTAAGGGAACAATTTTTTTGGATGCTCCAATATCTGTCAAGAAGTTGTGTAATGTCTTTGTTATTATGTTATCTAGCGTAGATGTTTTTGAGAAAGAGCAATACTTAGGTAAGGGTTGAAAATACTTATCCACCCTTACAACCACACATTTTTACTTTTTTGTAGTTCTCTTTCCATTTTAGCATTTCTTTCTCCATCGATCAAAGCCAATTTTTTTTTAAAAAAGTAAAAATATATGGCTCTAAGGTGGGTAAGTAACTCATTCTTACCTAAGTATTGCTATTTGAGAAAATAGTTATTAAACCATTCAAAAAAGGAACGAAATTAGGGAAACTAAGCTCCTGAACATGTATCTTAGGGATAAAGTGTCTTTGTTATTATGTTAATCTAGTGTTGATGTTTTTTTTAGTATAAATCGGAGGAGGGGAACTACAAATTTTATATAGAGGGTATTACTATTTTTGGATAAATGGGAGTTAAATATCGATTTTCAAGATCGAATCGATGAGTGTAGAACTGAATTACCATTAAATAATGAAATCAATTATATCAATTGACACATCTATGATATTGCCGATTATAAGAATTTGCTTTTGGTTTTCACTTGCTATATTTAATACAAATAAATATAAATATGTTGCTCTTCGTTTAAATAAGCATAACGTTTTACACTTTTATTAATCAATATTACTTTTTTTTTTGGATCATTCTCAATATTGTGTACTCTTTTAAATTGGTTCACTAACATTATTTACTCTCTAAATTAAATTCCTGGAAGGTAATAGATGTGCAATATGAAAACATTTGAAGTGGTCAATCAATTTAGTACTACCTTCCTCCAACTGTTCAGTCATAATGTCAACTAATGCCATCCATGCTGGCACACCTTGTTATTATGTAATACTACATAATGAAGTACAATCAAATTAAGAAGCAAAACAAATATAAAAACTATCAAATAAGCAATACCATAACCACAAATTAGAGGATTGCATAAACAAAGCAGCAAGTGTGAATATTACAAATTAAAAAAAATAAAATAAAATAAAATAAGTGGTGCAAAAAGGGCAGATGAGATTTTATGAAAAATGAACAAAAGAAATGACAATTTTTCTTCTTAAAAGAGCTATAATGTATAGTCTTGATTGTCACCCGCTCTAATATGGAATACAAAAAGTGAACTCACAAGTTGGGAGGCATTTTTTTTTAATTAACTAGAATGGAAGCAAACACATTGATTGCTAAACCAGCTTTTGCTACATGCTATGCTATTTTTTTTTTAAAATTAAAATTCTCTTTCTTTATATAATTAACTCTACAACATAAGTATTTTATCAGATAGAAAGCCCTTCAACTCGTTCAACATTTATACACTTTCAATCGGTTGCTTTCTTGTCCTGAAATTAAGATAAGAGTGAAATTATTATTATTATTTAAGCTTTACCAATCTTAACTGCGACACATTGTAAGATAGATTGTACATGATATAAAAAACATACAATAATTACTAGAACATAGTTCAACTCATAAATGTACGTCTATGATCAGAGTTCATGAGTTTAAATCTTTTTTTGTTGAATTAAAAACAGTAGTTAAGCTAGAGTTCGAAGATGGTTATTAAAGATCATTCAGCACATAAATGATTGGAAATTATATCAAAGTTTCTTTTTTCTCCTCTCAAAAGAAAAAAAAAAGTTTATTTTTTCTGGAAGCGATTGTTAAATAGCTACTAGAATTTTCAATGGCTAAGTTTAGGGTTACTTTAAGATTTTTTTTAACACCTAATTTAACCTATAAAATACCACCTAAATAAATAAATACCCAATAAAATACTTTAAGAAATGAACCGAAAACAATATTACAGAAGTTTGAAGATCTCTTTTTCTTTAAGTAACTTAATATCGAGTTCAATTGGTGGCATGCTGGTGTTTATCGGTTGTAATTCAATTAGTTTAAGATTTTAACCAGTTAATATTCCTCTCCTTTTTAAATCACTCCCAAAATCTTCAATAGTGTGTTTTCTTTTAATAGAAGTACTTAATGGTTTTGATAGAATTTGTTGGTAATTATATAGCTGGGTTTGATAATATTTTTTTTTACTTTTAACAAAAAAAGAATCACCCTTAAATTCCCGAGACTTAAAATGGAAAATAATAGAAAAGCTTTCAAATATTTTTTATAATTGTTAAGAACAAAAAAAATATTAGTAAACGAGTTTATATGTTATAAAAAATTATTCAAAGATCCTTAATGTTTTTAATATAATATTCAGGTTATGATTTTCTTTCATTACATACTGCACTATTTTTGTTTTTTCTTCAAACTATAATTAACCTAAAAAGGAAAAATAAGGACACAAAAATTAATTACAATGGTCTCCGAAAAAACAACTAATGAAGCTCCAAATGGTTGAATTGATTTGAAATAAATAAGTGATCAAGGAAATGAAAAAGGAGTAATTAGATCAATCAAGGAACAAAATATGATTATGGCAAATATTATCAGATGAGGCAAAAAATACTTAGGCATACAAATTTAAATGTTTTTTGTATAATATACTATATTTCGAAAAGTACAAATTTTCATTTCATTCAAACAATATTAAATGGTGAAACTATAATAAGCTTTTTGGGAGGAGGATATTAGAACATATATTTTTTTGTCATGCAATCATATATCTTGTCAAACTATAATAAGCTATTGTATATATCTAAGGTATTAAACTCAAAACATTTAGAATTAAAATTTCTTCTACTCTGAAATCCAAGGAATTTTAGGATATAGCTCTACTATATATACACACACTCATCTATTCAATGTTAGAAATCAAGACATAATAAAGTTTTAAATTCTATAAGGGTATAAATATTATGCATACTATCCACAAAAAAAGAGATAAATACAATGAAGGTACCAAAATGTCATTTTATAAAAGTACATCGACAAAAAAAACGAGATAATTTGGAATACATTTAGAAAATATTTGTATGAAATAGATAACAACTAATTGTTACGAAAAATTATCACGAGTAGCCTAGTGGTTAAGGGGGCTGGGAGAGTCACTGATATAAAAAGAAAAACCCAATTGTTACAAAGAAACTCAATTTTTAAGATATAAACCACTAAATATAATTTATACTTTTCATATATTGAAAGAGGAAGTTCATTTGATATGGATCAAGTTAACCACCATTGGGTAGCATAAGTAGTCAAAAGTACACTAAGAAATCAAAAGGGTGTGGGTTTAATCTAGGGGTGTTCGTCGGTCGGTCGGGGTCGGTTTTCTCCAAAAACCGACCTCAATAATCGACATTTCGGTTTTCTTAAAATAGAAACCGAACATAATTTCCAAATCAAGAAATTCGACCGACGGTCGGTCGGTTAAGTCGGTTAAT